>JAQGBT010000510.1:0-50469 GCA_034698585.1 Disparrhopalites patrizii
ATTACAAATTTAATTACCCAGTAGTTAATTGGTATTTAATAATTATTAATTTCGAAGGCGTTAATTGCACAGGCCTGGCGGCTACACGCTTTGGATCTCGGTGAGCTTTCCTCTGGCTCCGCAGGCTGTTGACTACGTCGGGGAGGGCAAGTCCAGCTCTGCTAAGCAGAAACTCATTCTGGTGCTCTACTGGGCTTGGTTCGTTTTCTTGGTGACCACAGCTCAGGTCATGTGCTTTAGACACAGGTCACTTGTGAGGTTACTCAAACAATTCCACACCCTGCAGGATGCCTTGGAGTCTCTCCCCAACTCAGCCACGACACATGGCCGAGTACGTCCACATTTGTTGAAATGATCAGCTTGGCTCACATGAAGCTTGCCTCACAATTTGCAAGGGAAAAATAAATGTCTAAAGTAAGACCTACTTGTATGACAGAAATCATGGTGCGTAATGAGTTACTTGTTCCTGGCTGCCTCCACCATACTTCCTTCCATGGAAGTTCTGGCGATTGACTACGAAGTATTTGATGTGTCCAATGCGTACGACACATTTTTGCTACGAGCTGCTCAAGAGTACCTTCATCGAACCGACTTGAGTATGCACAACTTTCATATAATTAATAATTATATACATATCAAATGTCAACGTCCAATAGTTTAAGTTTTATTTAATATATTCTAGTATTCATGAGACATTAAGCATTACAAATTACAGTATACTATAGAGTAGCTTTACAAGAGGAAATTATTGCACAGCGGATGCGTTACGGTCTTCGTGGTTCTTTCACGCACTGGCCTTCTTCCGGCTGATGAGCTTCTCTTTCGCCGCCTTCTTCACCCATTTCGCCGTCTACTTTCTTTTGTACATGACTTTTATTTTGTACACTTTTACCGTGAAATTGGGGAACGTCGTGAAAAGTCTGGAGCCGCAGACAAACATTAATCAGGTGAATTGTTCCTGAACAATCCAAGCTTAGAAGATGCATTGCGTTGCGTGAGCCCCTGCATAGCAGTTTTAATCATATCAGTGTATCGTCTTTCAGATCCTTTTAATCTACGAGGCATTCGTTGACTCATCAACTTGTATTGAGGATGGAATCGGCCCCATAATATTTTGCTACACTTTTGCCTTTCTCCCGCTTCATTGCTTTCGCCTGAAGCAAGTTATTCTGGAGGATAACGTCAAGTATGGCGGATCTTTTGCCTACATCCAGACCTTTATGTATTTGTCCAACTTCGTGGCGTTTCTTCTTCTGTCTTGCAGTCTCAACGCCAAGGTAATTTGCATGCATCATCGACCCACTGCAAACTGCAAATATACGTAGCTTTAGCAGTGTTTAGCATGTTTCAAAATATTTCCACAAACTTATGACGGATTCATAGTTGAAAGAAGCACCGTCCAATCTTCGAAGGTTGTTTCAAGGAAGCAGTGCCATGAACAAGGGTCAGCAAGAGAATTTTTGGCAGTACCAACGGAGAATATTGTTTCTTCTGGAAGATCTCAAACTCACAGATGTCGGTGTTCGTGGGCTGGGCTTCACGATTTCTTACGGCTTTGTTGGTCAAGTAAGGCAACAGAAATGTTAAAAATCAACATTTTCAATTAACGGCATAACTTTGAGGAATAAACACTTATTTTGCAGCTTTCTGGAGTTGTCATCACTTGTACTATTGTCTTGCTGGAGGTGTAAAAATAGCAATGGAGAGGCGGATGTTCACAACAATTTTCTTCAATTATTTATTTATTCTAACGTACTGATGATTTACCTCACAGTATTAATAAAATGGCGGAATAAAAACATCAATCTAAAGCTGCGTATACGAATTGTAGCCCTATTTGTTATTTGTTCTACGGACACTACGTAATCTTTCAAAGAGCATTTCATGAAACTTGATCAAATAAATAGTTTCGTAATTCTTCTTGGAGAATTCCCTAAAAACAAGATGCAAACATAAAATATCGTACGTCTTCCATAGACACATTCGCCTGTATAAGCGTATCTAAGCTTACACAAAGACATCAATCGATTCAAAATTGATCCATTGCTATTATGCTTGTGTTGAAGAAAATGTTACACAATTACTTGCTGTACACAGTGAAAGGAAGAAAGTGGGAACTAACTTATTTTTAGGTCCACGGTTTGGAAATAAATAAAGTGCCACAAATAAAGTTTCATAGGCCGTAATATGGTCTGAAGTCACAAGTCCGCATTTTAAGATCAGATGTGCCCAGCTTAAAGAGGAATAAGTTTGACTTAACTTCGATAAAGGCGTCGTCATTGAAATAAATAAAATGGCTTCCATGTACCAGTCACCAGATCAAATTGCTGGAATTTTGTTGCGACGCCTTTTTAAGCTAGGGATCACCCTAGCAATTTTACCTTGGAGCTGGCGATCAACTTCTGGAGAAGGCCTTTGCATTATTCCCGGTGGACGCTTGGTCAAAGTAATATTTTATGAGTCTCATTATCATTACTTCATTGCTGTTCGAATTATTATTTAAAACGACCTTTCGGCACACATTTTACTGCTAGGTCGCAGGGATTATATTACAAGTGGCTGCAATTTGGGAGTTGATTTGGAAAGCTTTCATTTTCCCCCTGAAAGCTCCGAGCAACGAGCAAGGTCACCGACAGTTTCGTGCTTTATTGGATTTCGTTTGGCTCTTTTTCCTCTTATCCTTTGTCGGAGCGGTGTGGTGGAAGCAGAAGGTATTGTCGGACATTCTGGCCAAGGCAAATCGTTTGGAGTTCCTAATTAAATCCAATTATGCTGCTGGTGCAAATTATCTGCAAAGAAAGGTGATCTCAATTACCTTGTGACTAATCATTGGCTGATACGTCATTGTTTTGCAGAAAATAATTTCTCATCCTAATGCCTATACTATATGTGCATAACCAATAAATAAATGTATGGGATCCCTTTCAGAGGACTAGACTAGTCGCCTGGGTTTTGCTGCTAACTCCAATTGTTCTCACCGGCATAGAGACTATTGTCCTGGACCTAAACTTGTTAAATCACGGCTTCTGGACCAACTGTTTGAAGGCGACACAGGAACAGTACTTTCTTCAGAATTACACAGGTTTATATTTGTTTGAATATTTTTAATGCCTGCAAGTTCCTGTTCCTGAACAAATGGTGAATTTATGGTAGTCCTCGCGCCGTCTAATGAACGCTTTCCTTACTAACTGTCGTTCGCTTTTGTTCAGGTTGTATCTACTGTTAATTGTTAATATGAAAAAGCGCTAACAAAGCAATATTGTTATACTTCTCAGCGCAAGACTTGCTGGATCCTTCTAAAAGTAATGAATTTCCGGGAATCATCCATATCCTTGCTGCAGAGCGACTAATTGCGTATGCGTACAGTGTACTTCTCACGCATTTTGCCTGCTTTTTCCTTATTTCATTTACAGCCGTCATCTACTTTCTCTGTGAAGGCGTCGTGGAGAGATTCAAAAACATACCTGTTCGGGATGCTGATTGGGTACAACTTTAGAATTCGGATACATTTCTTGACATGAGTCAATTGCTTTAAAACACATTTATGAATGTGATTGTACCGAAAAGAACTCTTGAAATAATACAAATAGTGTATAAAATTTTATTCTAATTACTCATACATACTTGTATGTATTGTATGGTTATTTAAAAACACGTACAGATGATGAATTTAATGGAAGAATTCCTGAGATTGTCGGACGCGCACAAAAGAGCGCTGGGAGTGGTTCTGACCACGTACTGCATGGTTATGCTTCCATACCATAGCTACAGGATCTCCCAGGTCGTCTCTAACACGGACTACAGCATGTGGAGATACTTCCAAGTGGCCTTCTACCTACTCAAAATATTCGGCTTTCTCTTCCTGGCCGCAGAAACACATTCTGTGGTTGGTAAAATCTTAATGGAATTCTTTCGAATTTTATATAATTGATGCTTAACAATTTTTACGCATTTGTTTTTACGTAATTATTCACGACTAATGTTTACAAGTAACGGTGGTCTTTACTTATGTAAGTTTCTGGAAGTCATCCCCAGCCTACGCCAGCTAACCAGACCTGGAACAATTTTCCACGGAGATAGACTCGGGCGGCTTCTCATAATTGTACAGGAAATCCAGGGCAACCGTGTTGGACTTAGGGGCATAGGCTTTACCGTTACTTACGGACTCATTGGAAATGTAAAAAAAACAGTCATTTTAAAGATTATTGATGCGATATTTTTTGTGTGGATACCTAGGAACTTGGAAGCTTCTGCTTCTCAATTCTCTCACTATTACAAGGATTTACAAAAAATATCAAATAAGCGCATATTCGAGGGGGTGACATGAGTCAAATAAGACAAGTTTTTGTATGTTGCAGATGGCAAGCCTATTCATCACTTCCATTATCATTGTCACGCAAATACGAACGGAAGAAAATAGTCTGACTACTACTTAGCATTGTTTGATTAAACACGTAAAGCCTCGCGCACATACATATGTACATATTAAGTACAAAAACGTCTTCAAAAGTCAGGTGACTAGTGGCACTGTCCTTAAGAAATTGCTCCCCGAAGCTAGCAATAAACTGGTGCGCATTGGCACTGGCAGTATTTACTTTTGACGTTAAAAACACTTGGATTAATTATTTGTTCTTCCATATTGTCAGCAAATACACACAAAAATCACACTTCGTGTCGTTCTTAGTCAACTAAAATAGATGTCTAAAACAACATTGATGTATGTATATATGTACTATGTGTTCACATTTATTGGTTCTCAGGCATAAATTAGTCCGTATATTATATAACTGCTGTCTCACTTAAGGGTAGATATATTGGTTGCAAATTTGTCGTACCCATTGATGGGTTGCCTTTAGCCAATGAAATTTGTCAACTCGTCGATGCGTATTTTTTGTTTTCACTATTCGTTAGCGTTTCTTTAAATGCTTCAGATTTATTCTGCTGTCGAACGTTTCTGAAATAACTATTACAGGAGAATACATATTTTCTGATTAAATACTGAAAAAAGATGAGGCTGTTTCTGCTTGGATGTGTGCAAAGTTTATGGATATTACCCGTATTAGCATCTCCTTTACTGACTGAGCCCGAACGTGATACAATCGACCTACAATCCTGGCTGCCCTCCAGCCATCTGCTTGGAGTTGTCTCCGGAACTTGTTACGTCAAAGTTGTGGTTTGGGGCTCCTCTATTCTTCATAAATTCATTGTTTTGCCGTCGTGCCCTATTCGTTTAGTGGTTAATGGAGACCCTGGGACAAAGCCTCTTAATTTAAGTAGAGAAATGAAACATTTTGCTTTCAAAATGAAGCGCACGTCTTGTCTCTTCACGATCTATCTCATGGAAATGATTTTCCTCCGGAGTGCAAATACGAGCACGACAGACGTGATTGCGAAGTTCACCAAGTCGGCTTCTCCAAGAATGTATCCTCAGGCGTTTTTCTTTTTATTTGTGCAACACCAATTTGAGGAAGGTAATCCCGGTGATTTTGAACTTCGCTCTTTCCAGCCAAAGTTTTTCAGCAGCATTATGACTACGAACGATCTTCCTCCGATATTTATCATAACAATTTCTTCCGGCACAAGCCACAATTATCGTTCAAATCAGCCAACGACTGCAGGCTTTAAAGGTCGGTTAAAACTTCCAATGGCTGCATCTGTTTGGTTCTTTTGCTGGTATTGTCCAGTTAAAGGGAGTTATAGTCTCTCTCCAGAAGACTCTACTTTATTTTTTTCTCCAGTCCAATGCTACAAACTAGATGCGAATTGCAATAATAAAATGCGAGCTGTTTATTTGCAGAGGATAGAAGGGGGTAAATCCGTGTTTTGGTACTTGTCAAGCAGTCACTGGAGACTTGTCCAGGAAATTTGCATGGCACAGCGGCTTAATTCGGTTGGCCCTTACCCTCCACGCAATCCTGCTCACATCAGTCCGAAAATTGCTAGGAGTCCAAAGAATGCAGGATTCGTTTTTCTTTTCCAGTCTCTGAACATTTCCGAAGGTGTACCTCCTTGGAGGCAGTTGTGTCCAGACATTTTTCATGGAACTATATTTTGCCACGAGAACTGTCGAGTGTTCCCAGTGGGCACGACAGCCTCTTTCAAGTTCATCACTCCAGATAGTGTGGAAAATATTCGGGGGTCCATGGTTCTCTTTCTCAAACCTTTGAACCCAAGCATTTGGATTTTGACTCTGTGTCTTTGCATTTGTCTCTGCATACTATTTGCGGTGAGTAACCAGAGAATATCTAGGATATCTGTGCAACAATTAATTTCTTGCGGTTTACACCTTCGCTGGATGCTGACAGTCATTTTAGAGCAAGCTACTTCTCCGTTCGCAATTCATCATGAAGGTGCGGCATTTATTCATAGATTTGTTTGCTTAAACTCTGCCATCTGGATAATAACCGCTTGGTTCCTAAGCAATGCCTACAAGGGGACTCTCCAGTCCGACTTTGCTCTGCCTGGATATCTGGTCACGAAATGGCAGCAGTTGTCTCAACTGACGAATTTCACACATTTGATCCTCCTCAACCACTCCTACTGCTTTCAACACAAGGACATACTGGAGTCCATAAAGGAACCAGCGGATCGTCTTTGCCAGGAGACACAAATCGGATTCACTTCCCGTTGTGACTTTCCCAGAATCCTCCTAACCTACCATTGGGTCACCCTCCGGGAACTAAGCAAAGGAAGTTTTGTAGGCAACAATATGAAACAATTTCTCCTAAGTCATCATCAGATTGTCGCAGCCATGAGAGAAAACACGTTTTTCGTATGTGCGCAAGATCTTTCTGAAATATTTTGCACCAAGAATCATAGTCACGTTCCCGGCAGATCAGGCTTAACCCAAGTTGCTTTAATTACCACTAAAGATAATTTTGAAAAGAATTGGGTGACACTCAAAAGTGCCTGTCCGCAGGTCCCTATAGCCAGCAATTTGAGGGCCAATGATGACTCATTTTTGAGAATGGGAGTGGGCTACGTCATGACTAGCGGACTTAATTCCTTTCACCGACGACTGCCTCGAAGAATGAAGGCCCTGCTGGCATCAGGGATCTACTGGTTGTGGGAGCGTTGGGCCAGTCTTACTCGGAAGAGTACAACGGGGGGAAATGAGAAGGAAAATGACGGGAGTTCCAGAGCAACCCACAATGTTTCGTACCGAGAAATGGAGTTCGCGCCTTTGTCCTTGGATCGATCTTGCATTTATTTACTTTTTTACGTAGTCATCAGTGGTGGATTTGTGGCTAGTATTGTTCTATTTATGGAAATCTTGGGATTCTTGCACATTAAACTGGTTAGATACAAGTAGTAGTGTCACTTTTCGTTGCTCTAGTAACTACTAGTAGCGTTCCTGTTTAAAAGGTTTACTGAGACTTTTCACAGGGTAATTATTTTTCACATAACTGATGAATGAGGTAATTTATTCTGTATTCTTCCATACCAGAGTTTTATAAATACAAAATTGCAAAAGAAAATTGACTCCATTTGGCGTATTTGTGATTTTGACGCTTCTTTCTGTGGATGTGAAATGTGGAAGGGTATTTCAATTGTTTTCATTCAGATTCAGAGGGTAATCAATAGGCAAGGAATCATATTATCATTTGTAAAACAAAAACAGTTAATAATATGTGTATTTATATAATATGTAAGTATGTTTGTATATATAGTCATTAATAAATTTTGGTATGTCAGCTCCGCTTCTGCAAGAGCGTTGGGAATTTTAAAATGATTAATTATAGATAATATGTATTATAAATTATAATGGAGAAACGTTCATTTATTCACGGAATAATTGCTAGTAACAGTAACAAATATTGAGCTGAGAAAGTGCAACTGTGCAACCGTAATAAACCCTTTATTACATAATATGTACGGAACAAATTGAGCATTTTATTGTTTGCGTTACTTGGGAAGACGCTAAGTGGAAATGGAAAACGTTGGGCTCACTGAAAGTCTTTTGGTTTCATAATTATTAGCCATTTTTGGTTTCTGAAGTTCAACTAAACCTGAATAATCTGTCTCGTCTCCTCCGGTCTGAGGGTCGGATTAAAAAGTCAATAACTACTGCTGGTGGCTGGTCAAGAAATGTCTCCATTGGAGGCCGCAAACATTTGCGGTTTGCTGCCAGTTAGTTCCAGTATAGATCTCTAGATCCTTTTGTCTTGCTCGTACTGGAAAAGCAGGGCACGGGTGGATTAGAAAGTGCAAATATTAACTTCTTTTACAGGAACCTTTAGATGTAAAACTCTGAACGGCTGGAGAAATGACAAGACAATGCAGAACAATAAAAGTCCACAATATCAGGTTGGAGTGAGACATTAATCATTTTGCAAGGAATGGCGCCTTATAACTATAACGAATCGCGATTAGAATCCAGATGTATTCTAATGTTACATAGAATTTTAGTTCAATGAATAATCATGATTTTGAAAACTTCTTTCCAGAAGTAACTACAAGGGAAAGGCATGTGGTATGGAATTTTGGATGTCTATTCTCCTTCCAAAGCTCGGGATGGCAACAGAAAATGGGCGGAAAACCAACGTTTATGAGAAAGAATAACGACAATCACATAAAGAAAGAACATTCGTGCACATAAATTATTTTGTATAAAAGTGTAAACCAATGCAATGGAACACGGTGATGATCCCTCGAAAGAGAAAGGAGCTACCAACAATTCTGCAGATGCAGATACGACGAAGAATGTCGTGACCTTTGTGGATGAAGGAACCAATCAAGAGCAGGATGAGAACCCTGTGGCAGATCCACAAATGGAGAAGAAGAAGAAAACGTTACTTCATGGCATGTCCAAAAGTCAATTGGCGGCAGTGGGCCAGACAGGGAAATGGAAATTCCTCCGATGCTTATTCGTCTTCATGTATGTTTTGGTCTTGTTGGTCCTGCTCGCACTTGCGGCTTTCCTCACGTACCGAGGGACGACAAAGAGGGTAAAAGAGGCGAAGAAGCCGGCAGAATCAATAACCAGCAATAACGCCCGGCATTTGTGATCGAACCAACAGCTTCATCCTTTTCTCCCGTCCCTTCCAAACACAGCCGAAGCATCCCTCCATTGTGTACAGAAGCAGTCAAGCTCTGTCCTTTCCTCCGTCCCGTGTGAATACGATATCGCCATTATTTCCTTTGCTCTTTCTTTTTCTTTCTTTGTTTTCTCTTCAGTGATTAGTGAAGTCTTCTTCAGTGTGCACATTATTGTCACGTGTGATTCACCCCGAAATGTCAATAATAACCACTCATTCGTACATCTACAACAATACGTATGCACATGTACTCCATTCTTAGAGTTCGTATACAGTAATAATATATAAAGTTCGTATATGTACATAATAATACATATTATACAATGACATACATAATATTTTTTGTACCACGCAGTCCGGATCTTCAGCATTTCAGCATATCTCTAATCTCCATCAATCACTTTTTGACTTACCGTTAGCGTTAGTGTGTGGTTTAAGCAGCAACAATCGCGTAGCCGCCATCGCAAATCGCAACGCAGTGTGCTCAGGTCGCGTGACGCGTCGCCAAAGCAAAGGGAAGCACCATTGCTTAGCAGTAGCTTACTTAATGCAATATTTGTCACGAGTCACGATTAAATCTGCAGTACTAATCCAATGCAGTGTTGGCGCTGGCATTCGCAGAGTTCGCACTGATATGCTGGTGATGGCTGCTGGCATCATGAAAAAATCAGGATGGAAGATGGAACGTGTTTTGCAAATAAAATAAATGAATTCTTGTAGAAAAATATGGCTGAGGATAAACTTATATCTTGTACTTGAACTGTTGCTGCAAGCGTCAAGCTCAAGTTTGAAACTAAACTGACGTGCTAAAACCAAAACACTTTAAGAATGAATCAAATGTGCCACCACCGCATGGACCGATTCCAGCAATTCCAGATTGCCTAGATACCAGCTTCACCTGTGCTATCATGAAATTTGTTTGCAACAGGTTATCACGATGATTCGTACGGTTGCGCAATTGATCTTTAAACCACTTTGAAGGTATAAAAACTGTGTCCCATTTTTCTCCATCTTCACCCTTGTTAATCTACATTCTACATACATATACATACATACATTCAATTTGAAAGACAGTTTTTCGCTGTAGCATGTAATGTGGATTAACTTCACATTTACCTAACATGTGTACACGCGTTGCATCATTTTAATTCATTTTGCCTGCGACTCTGTACGTACATTATATGAATGTCCTTTAGAATGGATTTAGGATTTGCCGTAGTTACATACGTATGTACGGGTATTTTCGGATTTGTTGAAATACAAGCACGACCAAAATAATGTATGTACATATAATTATGTATGTATATGTGTCTTTATCTTTTCAGGTTGTCTGTTGCCTGTGGAGTTGTCATCGGTTGTTTCCGCGTTTCCGTAAAGACGGAGACGGGAATACTTTATCCGGATAAGCATTAGCTCTGAAATGGTGTTTATGAACGAAGCGTAATGGTGACAACTGACGACAACTCATGCTATCAAGACGGATTTAGATACGCTGGGCTAAGAATTGTGTGACGAAAAGCCTTTCTGTACGTAACAAGGGTAGAACGATAATGAAGGCAAAGAATTCAGCTTCCCCTGAAATTACCAGAGAAGAAATATGAGTGCGATTTGACCACTAACATCTTTCCTGGAGCGAGAAATTCACTCTTAGTCGGTAAGTGAAAGATATGGAGATGCGGAGAATGAGTTTTATAATATATGATACATATATTATTGTACAACACAGTGTGCGTGTCAACAACCTTTCTACCTTTACCCTTCTTCTTCTCGTTTACCTTTCTAAGCTGTGAGATATGGCCGACAAATCAGCGGAACAATCCGGGGACGAAGAGGAAGACTCTCTTTCTGAGGGCAAATCCTTGCACACGACCGCCCCAAGCAGCGCTAAAGATGGAGAAAGTATATCTGGCGGAGAAGAGACAGACGTATCTGTGCATGGTACTTCATCCATTATATTCATTAAAAAAACCATCCAGCTACCTTCCAGTGTTTTACCGGGACGCAAAAACTAAATTCGTGTCTGAAAATATTTTGTTCCAAAAAACAAAGAATCAGTGGCGGGCCGCTCTAGCCCAACTAAGCGGAGCGTGGCCAAGTCCGACGAAGCCAACGCACAAGGTAATCCCATCTTTTATGACCTTCTTTTTTTTGGATACTGGGCGCAGTGGAAAACTGAAAGAACCAATCTTTTGTTTTGGTAGAGGATGACTTTGGTCAAGCGGAGGTTTTAGAAGCCAAGAAAGCTGAGGAGGCAGTGAGGAGGCAGGAGGCATCCTGGGGCTCCGAGTTTGATGAAACGGAGGGGGAAGAGGAGGAGGAAGATGACGAAGGTGAGTCCAAGGACGCCCCCAGAAAGGCAGCAGAAAGGTCCAAGGGGAAGGACACGGGGCGATCCACGAAGAGCAAGAGGCGGAGGAAGGTGGTCACGAAAAAGTCGGGAGGACCCTCAGAGAAGCAGAAGGTCGTTCGTGATGAGGAGGATGACTTTGTTGAGCCCGAGTATTTCCTGGAAGACTACGTCAGTGGTCCAATAGTCACTCCCGACTACGAAGTCTACCCCCACGTGGTCCATGTCTTGTAAGTGTCCCAATAAATCCTTGAAGTCGACTCTATTCAATAATTTAATTCATAATTAATCAATTTTCTGGCATTGATGTTTGGTAATAATGTGACAGTCATTCCTACGGCTACGATTGCGAGCGTCCCTACAACCTGCACATGCTAGACAGCAATAATGCGCTGTACATCACAGGGAATTACCTCCACTTCTACCGTCTCTTCGACGGGGTTGTCATCGATGTGAGGCGGTCAGCTAGTGGCTACGGTTACGGTCATGTAGCAATCCATCCCTCCAAGAAATACTTTGCCGTTGGAGAAAAGGGTAATTGGCCCATGATTGTGGTATACAGTTGGAGCTCCATTTTGAAAGTGTTTCGTGTTTTGAGGAAAGGCACAGAAAGAGGTTATTCCTACGTTGATTTCACGTGAGGAGTTTACAATTATCAATTAAATTAGTAAACTAATTAATTACATTTGGCGGTCATGGCAGGAAGATGATAAGAAGTGGTGTCTTTCATATAGCCCGAAGGGAGACCTCTTGTGCAGTCAAGGGATGGAACCTGACTATTTGCTTACCATTTGGAATTGGGAAAAGGAAAGAATTGTTCTGCATGTGAAAGCCTTTTCCCAAGACATTTACCGAGCCACATTCTCCCTCACACACCCAGGACAACTGACAACGAGTGGACTGGGTCATATACGATTCTGGAAGATGGCCGAAACGTTCACTGGATTGAAATTGCAAGGACTGATAGGGCGATTCGGGAAAACGGAGATCTCTGATATTCAGGGCTATGCAGGATTACCAGACGGCAAGGTGCTTGATGAAGACAAATGAATTTCGAGTTCGCCTTGCTTAAATTGACCAAAACCTTGTAAAACAATTGGTACCCTGAATTTGTAGGTGGTTTCAGGTTCAGAATGGGGGAATCTTCTGGTTTGGGATGGAGGCTTAATTGTTGTGGAAATTATTCAGAAGATGGGCAAAAATTGTCACGACGGGGAAATAACAAATGTGCTGCTTCTGGAAACGGGAGAACTGCTCACAATTGGGCTGGATGGCTACATTCGAACGTGGGAGTCGGAAGTCATTGACTTGGCGGATACTGTCGTGGACGATTCGGGGAAATTTGAAGTGGAACCGATATTTGAGATGAAGATTTCCACCACCGCTCAACCTGTTAGCGTGGTCAAGAACATCGGAGAGGAGGAAGGATCTTGGTTTGTTCAGGTGCGTCAGTAATCAATCAATCCACTTTTTATATACCAAGTACTTTCATGGTTCTCCGGTTCAACTCAGTATTCAACAAAGCACTTAGTGTTGCTGGTTTTTAGGACGCTTACGGGAAAATCTGGTCGATTAACATCGGTGCGGCGATGAAAGACACCGAATATGAGCCTGGCGTGTTGTTCTCCTGCCCGGGAGGGGCCATAACCAGCGTTGCGGCCTCCTCCAAATACACAATGGTGGCTGTAGGAACTTCCACGGGCCAACTTTGGGTCTTCAATTACTTGACGAAGCAACAGTTGGCGAAGCACAAGTACAACCACGCCATCACCAAGTTGATTTGGCTACCGGAAGAATTCGATCCTCTGGGAATCACATTCGTCGCATCTTTCGCTGACGGGAACGTGAGACTCGTGGCTGTGCAAAGGGCTCTCCGCTACGAAATTAATGAGACCCACCCACCGTCCCAGGATGAACTCACTCCGTTCCAGTTCTGTCTTCTCCAAATCCTCCGCTTCCACAAAGCTCGTATCAATGTGATGTACTTGGACGACGTGGGTGGGATTTTGTACACTTGTGGTGAGGATAGGGTCATATTTGCCTCCAACTTGGAGTTGACGGACGAGATCTATCCCATACTCAAGCCGCTTGGCTTCGTCACGGCCCCTTTCCCCGTTTGCTGCATGGATCTCCATCCCGTCAAAGACTACCGACTCATCATTGCGTCCCGGGCCGGGAGGGTGGCTGAGTGCCGAAAGCCGATCTGGGGGGAAGTGGAGCACGAGAACACGTTCAACCAAGGGAAACTTCATGGCAGACGCTGGTATTACAGTAGTGTCAAGTCCCACATCCGAAGGGAGGAACGTCGGAAGAGGCGGAAAGTGGAGTTGGAAGAAAAGCTCGTGGAGCTCAAAGCGGATGTGGCGGAGCGAAGAGCCAAGGGCTTGTTCGTGGAGGAGGAAGTGGAGGTGAATCGGCTGACGGACCATTACAAGCGGGAGCAACTGGCGGATGACGAGGAAGAGCTGTACATTCCGGAGAAGCCCTGTCCTATCTACGGGATTTATTACCAAATCAACAAGGCCATCGTGGATCAGGGAGCTCAGAACAGGAACTTCTTCCTCCATGTGAGTGCCTACGACGCTGGCTACATTTATGAGTGCAAGTGCAGTCGCCCGGAGCCCGGAGGCTTCCATGCAGTCCCCCCAACGCCCCCTTTCGAAAAGGATGTTGCCATCCGCTGCTACACTTTCAGGTGAGTTCCGCAAGAACTCCGTGTACGCGGCGTCAGTTTTGATGTTCCCTAGCATGTAAATGCCTTTTCCAAGTCATTGTTGATTATTCTTACTCCTTCAGTGAAGACAACGACTATTTAGTTTTTGGTATGGAAGACGGATCTCTGCGAGTTATGCCGCGGTACGTGCCGCCCGAGCCGGGGTCGGAGCAGGCGGAGAAAAAGGAGAAGCCCGCGCCTCTTGCGCCAAGCGCCTTGGATGACGCGGCCGAGGAGAATAATTCGGATGACATCATTGCCGCGGATGAGGAAATGAAGAGGCGGAAGAAAAAAGTATTGCCTCCATTCCCCGTGTCTGTCTTCCCCTATGACTTGTCCAAGTTTGTCTGCGTTCCCATGCACGATCCCGATCGAGGAGCGATTAATGACTTTGCGTGGAGTTACGATTACAAACTCTTGTTTTCTGTCGCTGAAGACGGCTCTATCTTCTCTTATCGTTGGGATCCCACGGGAGAACGAGAGCATGAGGACCTCACGAGCAGCTTGGGCACTACCAAGCTCCCAGCAGACACCGTTCAGATTCCTGTACATCCACCATTTATCGGCTAAATTGAACTTTTGTGTATGCTTCATTTATACCTTTAAATTCCTCATCTTATCTCTTTGTTATGCCAGGACGAATTTATCAAGGAAGACACGCAGGACCCGAACGCATTGACGTTGGAAGAGCTAAAAATGAAAGCAGAGAAAGATCGCTTGTGGGACATTGCTGAGGGGAAAAAAGAAGTTCTGAGGAAGAAAATTAGAGAGCTGAAATCCAAATTCCGATTCCTCCTGCAAAAGTAAAGATATGCTTCATTCAATGTTTTTGTTTTCACTTTCCATTGAGTAAATGTTTTCGCTTAGCATATTATAACAATTGCAAAAATATAACAGAAACAACGAGATTCCGGATGAAGCAAAAATTCCTCGATCTCACTTCGAAATGGATCCTGCCATTCGGAAACAGAAGAAGGAGAGGCTCATGAAAGGGATTGAAGAGGTGTACCGACGCTATGAGTGGCAGAGTGCCAAGACGATTTTGCAGATTGAGAAAATCGAGAAGTATTTCTTCTCCGAAATCGACACATTTCATATAGTGCTCAAGGACATTTCTCACACCTCCCAAGTTCATACCTTCAGGCAGCGAATTCTCACTTCGGAATTCGAGCTTGTTCTCCAGCAAAACCAGGAGCACCTTGTGCGTGAGGAAATCCAGTTGCAGGCAGAGATGAATGTGGCCCCGATTGACTACACGATCAAACCCGCCCACGTGACCCGAGTCTTCGCGAAGGAACTCATCGGGGAGTATGACACGAAAAAGTATGACACCAAGACAATGCATCAAATCCGTTATCTAGAAGAACGGCTCCAGAAGCGCTACGAAAAAGAATTGAGGGTAATTTGTCCTTTCCGTTTTTAGTTGTTCCTTGAAGACATTTGGCAAAATCCCAGCCATTTTTTTTACATTTGTAGTGGGCGGAACTAAATGCTCAAAGAATTCCTGATGATTATGAAGATCCTGTAGACATCGTTGCCATTGTTGAAGCCAAAGAAAATTTGGGTAATTACAAACTCAAAAGTTCTGGAGAGTACACGGGCGAAAAAATTTCCGCTGCGACCCGCAGGCAGCGTGTTATTGATATGAAATTGAGGGTAAAAAATTGTGTGAACATTGTCCTTAGAAAAAATTTAAGCTGTGAAAGTGGATCATATAATTGACTTTTTATTCTATTCACTAGATTTATGAGCAAATAAAAACGTTTAACAAGTACGTCTTGGATTTGAGGGAAGAAAAGCGTCAGATCTTGAAGGAGTGCCGTGCATTGGAGGAGGAACTCAAAAAAATCCAAAAGCAGCTCCCTCCAGATTTACAGAAGCCGATTCCTCCCATTTACGAAATGGAGCCCATTGAGGAGCCTGAAAGGGAATTCGATATCACCAAGGACATGATCTTCAACCGAGTGGGAAAGAAAATCGAGGAGCTTGGACTCAATGAACGATGGCAGCAGGTTCGTGCTCATAATTTAGTCCTGTCCTGGGGAAGATAATTGAGTCAATTCAAAAAGCGCCTCTGCAATTGAAAAAAATGTTTGCAGCAAAATCAAATGGTCAAGGACGATCCAATTCGTCTAGAAAACGGCAGGGTGGTTACACAGCCGAAGGTGCAAGCGAAGAAGAAGAAGAAACAGGAGCTCGGTCCGAAAGTGTACGTTCACAAGGGGGACAAAAAGGAGGCGCAGTCCACAGTGAAGGCCAGGAAGGCTTTTTTTAAGCCCAAAACTCCGTTGGCAAACGTGAGACTGGAACTTGCCCTGCAGTTCCGATGCTTTCAACAAGATATAAGTCTGAGGAAACTTCGGAATCTCATCGATTACTTCCGCGAGAGGGTGGAGAAAGTGAGGGATGAACGAGTTGCCCTCCAAGTCGACATTCTCTTGATGGCGATGAAGCTCCTCAATCTCATTCAAGAGCTCGACATCGTCAAAGACTTCGACTCCACGGAAAAGGCCGTCCTAGAACGGTTTTACGCACAAAAGGTGGAAACATCGGAGGCCAAAGAACGGGTAAAATTGCCTGCATAATCTTCTACATCGAATAATCTTACTAGTACCGACACGGTACTGTGAGGATAATAACTGCAGCGCAAAAAATAATGTAATGGCAATTAACGTACGGCTGCCATGAATATAGATGGACAGAGCCAATCGACGTTTAACCCGGGTCAAGGGAGATCTACTCAAAATGGAGCAGGCTATTTCCGACGTGCAAAAAGAAGTGGCAGTAGTAATTGGAGAAAAGCAGAAATTCAGTGATTATCTCTGGAAGGTGTACAAGAAAAAAATACGGGTGGAAAATGCTGGAGGTACTTTTGATTTTTCCAAAAGACATATTTCACTCTCATTCCAATTTTTAAGGACATTTTCAAAAGAATTAAATGCGTCTGCAAATTTTCAAAATACAGATGTCCCAACTGAGGGCTCTGGAATGTCTGTGAAGCCCGTGCAGTCATCCAGCTCGTCTACTGGAGACTCGAGCGACTCCACATCACAAGACTCCGGGTCGGACTTGTTCAAGATGCCGAAACAAAAATTAAACCCAAATGTTTGTCCAGAAACCCTAGACCGAGCAATGTATGAGAAAGTGTGTGAATTCCGAGCCAAAAGAACTCAGCTGGAGATTGAAGCTGAAGCTCAGAAGAAAGTGGTGGAGAAGGTGGAGAGAGATTTCAGGGAGGTAGAGAGAATTCACGAGAAGTACACGGGGAGATTGGAAGGGATTGGAGAAGAGGTGCTCATTCTTCAGAGGAAGAGACAAGCCAAGATGAATGAATTGCCCGCGCTGGTTGTCTTGAAAGCCGATCAAATTCAGTGAGGAACACCATTTTTATGCAATTTCAGGGGCTGCCTCTTTTATTGCCGCTAAACAATAACTCTGAACGTCCTATTTTTTGTAATAATTCACCGGTTTCCAAACATTTTTAACGGATATTTGACAGGTGTTTGGACGAAGACGAATTCGATGAGTACAGTGGAAGCATTGTATCCCGGATGAAACACCATTTCCCTCCGCTCAACGAAGTCGTGCTCTTTCCCAAGGATGGCATTGCCAAATTGGACCTTCGCATCGAGGAACTCAAGGAGGAAACTCAGCAAGAAAGAAACAAGCACAAGTGAGCACCGAAATTGCATTTTATCCGGGGGAAATCATAATACATAACCGCAACCATAATTATTCCATAATTCTAAAAAGGCGAGCTCGTCACATGATGGTGCGACTTCGGGAGGAATTGGCGAAGTTGGAAGATGAAGTAGGATCAATCAATCAGCGATGCAAACGGGAGATGCTGGCCAAGTTCGGCAAAATGGTGGACTTGGACGACGTCTGTGCTGCCATCATCAACCTCGAGATCTTGGATGAACTCATGCGTCTGGAGGTTCGCAGAAACTGGCACTATCGCGAGAGGAAGAAGATTGCGGATGAGATTGAAAAAGCCCGAGATAGACTCACCTTCCTTACCAAAGAGAACTCGGAGAATAATACGCTCTTGGCCATCTTGATTGAGCGGCAGAGAGACGTGGAGTACTTTCTCTTCAAGCAGACGGAAAAACACCGAACGAGTGTAATTTTTTTAGTCTAATAATACATTAAAAGCCAATATGAACTGCTCTCTGACATAGCTGGTGCACAAGAACTAGTAATCATGGACATTTTTTTAATTTTCGCAGCCAGTTGATGATGACATTGGAGACTCCTCCTCCTTTTTCAGGTACGACGAGGACCTTATAAGCAACGAGGATGCTCTGGAGGAACTCTTCAATCTGGAGGACATTCTAATTCGTCAAGAGTCCCGTATTCTCATTCTGCGGGAGGCCATCGCAGCCTGCAAGTTCAAGTCCGGCCTGCCGCCACTCATTCCCTTGCGAACAATTAAGGATGACGTGGCCACGTCCTTCATGACGATGAATGAGCTGTACGCCCTCCGGGAAAGAAGGAACTTGGAGCTGGAGACGGTCTTCCTGAGCAAGGACGCGGACACGATCGGCGACTCCCACTCCAATTTCCCGTCCTTCGCCACGCCGGTGGACTCCTCCGCCGCTTGGGGCGAGCCTCAACTTCACACGCCATTTGACGCGAACAACACGGTGGAGGGACCTCCGCCAGGAGCGCCAGGCCAGGCGGCGGAGAAGGACGTTGAGGAAGACTTCGAGGATGAGACGGAAGATGAGGAAGAGGAACTCTTCGACGTCACGTACAAACCGGAGGACGATGAGGAGGAGGAGGAGACGGAGGAGGGCGCCGAGAAGGACACGCCTTCATATCCACTTAACGTCATTCCGGATGACCAAATGCCTGGGGGGGAGGAGGAGGACACGGTGGAGGAGGAGTACGAGGAGGATCCCCTCCCCGTCCGACAGCCATCTCCAAACGAGCAAGTGGAGGAGACGGAGGAGATTGAGGTGGATGAGTGAGCCGTGGGCACAAGAATTACATGCACTACCACACATACATATATGCGTGTATGTAAATATGCTGATCTCATTTTAAACGTTTTTCTAATGTCAAGTATGAAATTCATGGTGAAGAGTGTGTGCTAGATACTTGTTCCTTTTGCAAAAGCTTTATTTCATGCCGAACCGTGTTAGTTTTTTTTTTTGTGTGCAAAGTAAAACCAAATTTAGAATCTCGTGCTCGTAATTTTACCATGGCCTGTAATTCGGTGCTGTATGGGGTAATATTTTCGTAGAAATTATTCTGCCTTCAATTGCTTTGTGTGTGCATGAAGTCGATGAAGAATACTCTGATAACACATATTTTCAAGTCAAAAACTCTGGAAATATCCTGGTTTTAATTATTCATATGAACTGAGCAAATTCGCCGTTTCAACTTGTCATAAGATAGCCGGTGAAAGTTAATAATTTAAGATTAAACAAAATATCAATCCCCACCTTTTCACAAAAAATTATCTTTTAGAAAAGCATTTTTTTCGTGTGTCGATAATGGGTGAAAATCTTTTTTCTCTGCACTCATCAAAATAAATACGCGCTCGAAAATATATATAAATGAGTGTCTATTATCTATTTGGATAAGTTTTACTTAAGTATTCTAAACAATTTGCTTAATAGTAAAATGTAAAATCTGCAGCAAGAAGTTAAACATAATTTGACTCGTTTGGTATTCGTACTGCAAAACAAATGTTAAATATGTTCATGTCTTTTTAAACGCCTTACATTACTATTTAAACTATTTAATAGTCTTTAGTGTATTAAAGGTAAAATGTATGTAGTTATGAGTTGATTAGTGATGAAATCTATTCACGTATTGTCCTGCCGATCTTCTGTTCTTTAAATATTATCTGTCTAATGAACCTTCTTGGTGGTAAACATATTATGATGAAAACGTGTAGTAAATAAAGATACCGAAAATAGGCATTAATAACAAATGACAAGGATTTCGTCATGTCTGTGTGCCGATTGCCAATCTTCTAGGTTTAAGCGGACGACTTCGTAATCGTCTCTCCATGAACCCGAAATCTGTAAATGCATGTGGACCGGACATTTCCGTGGTTTGACAGCACCCTCAGTTCCACCAGCGGGTGCGGGTCACTGCTTTTATGCTGTTACCACATGTGTCTCCATTATAGTTAGTGTAATTGCCACAATCCGAAAAAAAAAACTTATATAAAATTTCATTACCTGAACTGGGAAATATTGTGCCGGTTCATCATTGTCAAGATACTCATACGTCCCGTAAACCCAAGCGGATTCCAAATCCTCCTCCTCCAGCAGGCCCTGAAATTCCGGTGACATGAATTGTACTTACTAAATTAAATTTAAATTAACGTTGTTGCTAATAAGACTATGTATCGTAACTTACAACAACTTGGAATTTTTGTGGAGCCGTGTCAATTTTTCCATAAGGCGATACTGCCTTTGGAATGTGTTCCAAAGTGAATCCTGTCACAATAGCTGGAGAAATTAATTGAATGAGAACCTCGGCTGTAGCCCCTTCAACGACCCAGCATTCTCCAGGCACGACTCCAGGCTATTTTTAATGTATATGCACAAAATCGGATAAAATTGAATTTTCATGATTTAGTAACTGATTAATGGATTTAAAAAATGTATAAGAACCTGAATAATAGATCTGGGAGAGTTACTAAAAGACCAAATCTTCCATCCCCACACGGTGAGCACGCTATTTTTACTGTGGGAACTCTTCGTACAACGTGTGCTCACAATGCTACCCCCGGCAGGTTCCAAGGCCAAATCCGCAAGTCCGGTCTTGTCCGCATCGTACTTGGCAATCGCATTCTTAATGAGCGTCTTCACCAAATTCAAGTCAATACTTGTTCCTGACGGATCCGGCGGAAGAGGACTTGGAGGTTCGCTAGGGGCTAGTACATAATTGACTTCATGGGTCGACATTACAGCTTTGAAAACACTCAATTCTTCCTCAATCTTACGCAGAACCACCGGGCTCATTTTGTCAATGATTAGAGGTAGAATCATTGGTATCAACATTTGACTAGTTTTCTCCATGTCAATGGGCTCACGCTCGACGGGCACGGGCTCAGATTTAATGATCGTTTCTATTTCTCTAACGACGGTCGTGGTGGCGGGTTCAATCTTACTGATCTCCTCCTGCAGCCTTCCCTCCAATTTTTCCTGCATCATATGCATATGCCTTTTGTAATACTCTTCAGTGCTTCGACGGTACGCTTCTTGACCTTTTTCCAATTCTAGAATCCTTGCAACAAGTTTCTCTAAAATTATGTTGTTTTTGTCGCTCGAATCTGGAACTTCGCAGGATTGCATTGGAAGAGGCAATACTGGGGGTGGACTGGGCGGGTTCGGGATTACTTTGTCTATCCGGGAAGGCAGGAACGGCAATTCGGATTGTTCCGGGATTTTCACCCTGACATAGCCGCTCATAAGCATTACTGAAATATTAATTACGCTGATTAAAACAAATGCCCATGCAACAATGCTCAATGATTTAGTATAAAATGTGGACATGCACATGCACGAAAGCGTGTATCATCACAAAAATGATGAGCAAGTATTCTCACCTAAAATAAGGGGAATAAGAAAGAGTGGTAAAAGTCGCTTCAGAACGTAATTACATAATGAGTGAGACCAAATGGTAGACGCTGATAGCTGCTGATGAAGCAACCATTTTTCACAAACAAAAAAATTAACTAGATTCCAATACAAAAAACTAGAAAAGGTGAGCCAGACATTTTCCAAGCTGGTGGCGATGGCTGCGGAGTATGACGTCATCTGAGTAACACATTCTATCCCAACAATTCGGGTGAGTAGGTTGCCCAAACCGAAGGAGTCCTCGTCTTCCGTGTGTCCATGAGAATCCCAGCAACTACTATCCGCCTCGAAGCTCTTTGACATTGATGATGAAATCAAGTTCCGATGGAGGGCATGTCGAGGCCTTCCATTTGGAACTCTAGGTGAGCTCCCCGAAATGTTTGAACCTGCAGTCGACATTTTGCTACTCATGCGAGGTGACGGACTCAATGACGGGGTGTAAGGAGACGCGTTGGAGCTGAAACATTTCAGTATAATATTTAATTCCAAATGCTTACCGGACGTCATTTTTTGTGAGGCTAGAAAATACAGGTAATTACTCGTGCAGAAGTGTGGACTGGTCCGAGAAGACTTCCTCCTCATCGTCCAGCTCCTCCAGCACCCTTCCTATGTTAAAGACTTTGATCATCCTGCCAGCTCCAGCAGCAATGCCCCGAAAACTCCTTTGGGAATCATCGCTCCTGGCACTGGGAGAAAGACTTCGGACCGAGCTCCTGTCGTCAAACCGAGGCACAGGGACCCGATGTCTCCCCTGCGAATCGCCATCCCTAAGACTTACGTTGTCGCTGTCCTGCACAAAGCTTCGACTGTTCAATTGTTGATTACTTCGCAAAGGACTGTCCATCCCAGATGAGGAATTGATGTAGTATGAGTGCAAAGGAGATCCGTTCGACGTGGGACTCATTGTTGAGGGCGACCCATTCATTCTTTCTCCGGGACCATGGAAGGATAAATCAGGTGGCGCCACACTGCCGGCCCTGCTCGGAGTCCTGGACATTGATCTGGAACTACATAGCATAGAAATAATTTTGCGGGGACACTAATATTGCTTTTTAATCCTTTATTTATTCATAGTAGAAGTCATAAGAAGTGTAATACTGGATGTATGATAATACCGTCTAGGGGTAGTGGGAAGCTCCTGAGTCGGACAGGTGCAAATCCCGGTTCCATGATTTCGGCAATTTGATCGAAGCACTCTCGTTGAACTCATTATGCACGAGTCTTGAAAGTACACTTCTATCCCAGGAAATTTTAACTGCAGTATTAATCAATGTAGCGCGATTAATTAAATTAATAAATAATGTATAATTATTCCAAGTCCTGTATAATTTTTGCAAATTAGCACTGGTCTTCGAGGCAGCATCACTGCCTCGAAACGTATAATACAATTGAATGAATAAATTTGTCTGTTTGCACTACAAGAAGACAGCACTGTACTTATACTTCTCGGAGCACTGTACTTATACTTCTCCTTCGTCCGTGCAACTGCAGAATACTTCGGAAAAAGTTTCCCCGCTTCACCGGAGCAGACGAGTTTTTACAAGAGAGCGGGGCTTGGAGCCGTAAATACAGAGAGTTTATAGTCAGACAAATATAGTGGACTCGATGAAATGATAAAGACAACTGTTTACACTTCTACAGCACTGCAATGACGGTGACAGTGAACGTCTGTTCACCCTCCTCACAATTTGCATTATTTTTTATCAGTGCCAGTGTGGGACAAATATATCTTTATAACTTTGTCCATTCGTCCAACGTTCGCTCTGAAACATTCCTCTAAAATACATGCAAGTAAGTCCATGTATATACTTTTTTCTTCGTTTGCAGTCCTCATTTTAACAGCCAACATAAATAGGGTCGATAAATCCCATTACTATACTAATACACGTTTATTATTATCCCCCATGTAAATGACTTGTTCCACTTCCCCTCCTTGAAATTGCTATTTGTATAATTAAAAAAACACTGTCAAATATTTGTTTTTTTACTCAAATGTTTTATTGTCACGCAAAACAGAGAAGACACATGGGTATATTATTTTTGCAGTGTAGAAAACAACGGGAGTGGGGCACGCGATGGACAACGGACAATTTTTCAACGACTTTAGTCTTGCCGTACGGACACCGTTCAATCCATTGGGCCTTTTTTGTGCTTTATCAATGCATGCTTGAAAGATTAATAAAGTCTAGTGATTGTGTGCCTTTCTTGTTAACAACTAACCATCTACTTTTTTCATTTTTCATATCAGCGAGTGCGGTACACATGTAAATGCAGTGCATGTATTATCTTCTTGTGATTCTCCCTCCTTCACAGCCGTTAAAAGTCACTGTGTACATGTACAAGCGAAGTAAGAACTCGCCGGCTTCCACATCTGCTGCAAACGTCTGAATGAATCTGCGCGGTTTCAAAAAACATGTACGGAGATCGTATGCATGCACACAAACACATTGGGGAAAAAGGAACTTTTTGCAGTTACACTTACACTCTTTGGTTGTACAGGGTGATGCATATTCTTCACGTTTCCATTTCTTTAAGCTTCTTCTTAAATTAATAAAGCCTCAACAAAATGTTAGGGAGGCAGTTTCACCATGCACAATTTACTCACTTCTTCCGATTCGGGCAGAAAAACACATTTCAGTAACTCCAAAGGCAGTCTTTTGTAAGTATTGGATATCTAGGTATATATGTCTGAGATTAGCTTATCTCTTAACAAGGTATACCTATAAAACGTGAAGTATTAAATGGTCTGCAAGTCTAAAATATACGAGGGCAATACAAAACCTGGGGTTCTTGAAGACGTAAAAAACTGTGCTGACAAGATGCAAAAATATTCTGACTATTGCTTTGAAGAAATTGAAACCGGATCAAAATTGCAAGTCAAGAAAAGAACGTAGTTAATATTATGGAACATAGTATTACTTTTGGTGCAGTGAAGGTAAGATTGCAAAAGTCACTGGCAGACCGCTGGGGTGAAATGTCCAATGTACTTGTCAAATATTCTCAGACTAAATAATATTTCTGTCTGTAGAAATTCGCGTGTAGATGCTCTCGAGCACGAACGTCATGAATGCCCCAAGCATTTTGACTTAATCATGATCAGAAAATTCAAGCATTGAAGAAGTTTTGGCTGCTCCTAATATCACATTTTTCTTGCTATGGAATGCAGATAGGTTTATCTTGCATACACACAAAAATGCAAATTTCTGTTGCTTTAATTTCCTTACACAAACACACACACACTTGTGACAGCGTGATTAAATTCTTGATGAAGATGCAGAAAATAGAATGAGAAGGAGGAGATGACGAGACTGATAAGGTGGTAATTTTGGTACTCTAGAGTAGACCTTCCTTGTTTGTGGGTTCCAATCTTCCAATGTGTTGAAGCGTCTGTTGAGAATAAGTGGTGGGAATTGAGAGTGATCCTCCTGTATGAGATCAGCACTTTGTCCTTGATTTTCCTCTCTTATGGGTCTTGGGGTAACAAATTCTGCATTTATTTTTGTTTATTTTTCATTTATTTTTCCACACGCTCTTCCCAGCCAAGTAGGATCCTCAGGTATTTCGCGCACCTTCTACTCTAGACGGTTGACGGGGAAAATGCGACATACATATGTGTAGGTATTTGTATTTATGTATTGCGGGTGATTATGGATGCTCTCAGTGACACTTGGCTAGTGAATAGGGATTGAATTCCATCGTGCAGAAGAAAAACAACCAGATGACTGAACATTATTAATGAGGGAGCGTTTTCGTATACTTACTACTTACACTGCACTTGGAACTTTTCAGTATTTGCTTATTACAAGAGGTTTCTCAAGTGGTTGCAATAAAAAAATTGGAACTTAATTATAAACCTCGATTATTATTCGGGAAAGGATTGGTGTGTATTGACTTGTAATTAGATGCTGCTAACCACACGGTGGCTGACCACATAAAGGACGCATAATTGCGGGTTCCTAAATGGCCGTCCTCTCCCACCAAATCCTGTATCATTACAATTGAACTCGTTTCGTGATTCTTTGGAATCCGCATTCCTACTGTAAATATAAGAACGATTGTAACTCCACTTCTTGGTGATTCCCCTTACTTCTAAATGATTCTCTGCGCTTAATTGGCACATTATTATCTGTTTGTTCTGACCTGTCTAATGCATTTTGTTGCGTAATAAAAACGCAGATAATTATAGTCACGGGACGTGTCTGGGAGATGTGAAATAAATATGTGTATGTGGCATGTGAATTAAAAGAAGGGCTGTTGAGAATGATTAACAAGTCTTTTGAGACAATAAAATTTAATGGACAATATTTCATTGTAATTATTTACAACTTATCACTACGTTTGAATAAACGCTGATTTAATGTTGGCCTCTGTCTTTTCTTTCCCAGAAGTTGAAGTTTAGTATACGCGTGGAGTTCGTGGAGAAAGCATATTTTCCTTATACGCACACCCTTTACTCGAAAATATAAAGCACGAAATAATATCGCTTCCAGCAACAGAATGAGGACAGCCAAAGTGAAACCACTGACAAGTATCACAAAAGTGATTAGGATTATCTTGCAACTCAATGGTCGGGACCAGCTCCCGGACAAGTATTGCACCTTCCACACTAATGCCATGAGATTTTTCGTAATTGAGAGCTCGTCACGAAGAAAAATCCTATCCTCCTTAGTCCAAGCATCAGCGTCCCACAGAGAATCCCGACGTAAATGCGCCACCATCAAATATTGCTTAATCCTCCATAAATTCCGACTAGCCTCGATGTACTTGGTCCAGATTCCACCTAATCCGGACTCTACCACCTGATAAAGGAGTCTTTCCAAGAGAGGAAGAAAAAAATTACGTCTAACCACAAAAGGGATTCTTTGAGTGAAGGGATCCAAAGTGAATCCCTGGAGTAAGTGGCAATTTCTAACCCCGTCGCTGTTGTTTTGTAGAAAAAATTTGTACAGCGCCACGTCATGCTCCGGGCCCACGTATATGTGGCTGCTTTCAAGCAAGTTCTTTGTGATGTTCAACATGGAAAAGGAAGGAGGCGGTTTGTGGTAGAAATGTTGCACCAATTCACCGATTCCGCCTTCCGTCCTGGCAAAAATCAGACGCTCCTTCAACTTGTCGAGGACGGGACTGGAATTATTGTGAGACTGTCGCTGGTTGAGCATGAAATGGTAGAGGGAGTCTTTGTCAGATTGCGTCTCTAAGTCTTGGTACGATTGAGTGCTCGTCAAAAATTCTGCATCGTCCATCATTCCTTGGATGGTATTTGCAACCGGAAGAGGTTTATGCTTGGTCATGAAGGAAAAAAGCACGCCCCTGCAGCCATTGCTAATGACCAGAATGGTGATGGACCACAAAAGAATGAACATGGATGCTCGACCTCCGAATATGTGAAGAGATCTTCTTTGTGGAACTTGATTTTGGTCGACGAGGAAGGGAAGCAATAGTCGGGCTGCGTCTTGGACTCTACGACGACGGTGACTAGCAGTTGTGAAGTAACTCATGAATGGATATTGCAAGCAAAGCTGAAGTGTGGCGACGGCACAGATGGCGGAGAGGAGGAGAGATGACCATGAGAGAAAGTCCATGGTTTGAAATAAAGAAGACAAATGCATGGTGACGGGGACGACCCATAAGAAGGTGTGTTGCTGGAATTGTTCGCCCGGAATCAGTCTTTCGTAGATGACGTCGTAACCCTTCTTGCCCACGTAGGTGCTCAAGCCTTCGTCCAGAGCAATGGAGGCCACCACCGTCCCTGCGAAGTGTCGGAGTCTTTGTTTGTCATCCAATTTCGGGGTAGCTTCATACAAGTGAACGGATGTGTAATTGAAATGACGCGAAGCGAGCAAGAGCGCACACCCTTCATAACTGAAAATGGAATAATCCCACAAAGATCCGCAGGTATCGGGCTCAAGTCCATCCCCGTAAACAAGAATTTGTGCCATTAAGCTCAATTTTGTATGCCGGTTTTCCATGTCCATTGCTTTGTCGAATCGACATTCTGCCACGATCCTTACATCCAACTCTCGCCTGGTTTGAACGCAATGAATGCAAAGCCAATAGCAATCTTCGTTAATGAGAACCACTGCTTGCGCCGTATTTTGGAGGATAAGGAAATTTAAATATATGAGTATCATCGGGCGCTCCGTCCAAATTATGACGTATTTGGGATTTTCGTAGAGGAGATTTATCACTTGAGGCAGGTGTATATTGACCATGTCGTCCACCACATGTGGGAGATAGAGCTGGATGTAGCACTGAGAGAATCTGCTCCCATGCAAGACACTGATAAATCCGGAGTGAACAGGTGCCTCGCGGAGGATGATGAAGCCATTGCCGAATCTGGAAACAGTGTCCAGGATGAGAGGGGAGCTTGCCAGTTTTGCTCCAGAAGTCAGTCCAGACGAAGTTGCGTGCAATTCATCCTCATACGACGGCTCTGTGGAGTAACCTGTGATGAAATGAAATACGCAGCCGTCAAAACTTGCCGCTAATCTGGCTGCCGTCAAGTGTAAACTTAACATTTTCCCCTCATTTGCAGATGTAATGCAAAGAGTCGTAGACTTCGTGGGCAAGATCAAGATGTAAAGCAAACCCAGGAAGAACTGCATGTTTGTCAGCTTGTTTCGTGTAGATTTATAGAAAATAATAGTTGTGCGTTATACGTTTGTGTTATACGTTTGTGGGGAAATAAATTTAACCAGCTCGTTTTTATTATTTAAATTCTTACTTATGATTTATCCACATTTAATTGATTCAGAAAAAACAGAATTAATTCTGTTTTCAGGCTTCCGTTCAAATGGAATGCACTTATTTCTCATTTACTATTACTCAAATTACTAGTATCTTGTCTGTATTTGTAACAGATTGCTGGCAATTGTTTTTACCGATGGTAACTTGTATGGATAAAGCTGAGTCATTGACAGCATTGCTTTCGTCGCGTACGTTTTGACGTCCATTTTTTGTACACGTACCTTCTGGGTGCCATTGAAATGTTCATTCACTTACCTGGGATGGACAGTATGAACCTGTGTACAGTAGCATTTAAAACCATTACATAAATGAGCAATACGAGGGGAAATAGGTAATACGTGTGTGAGCACGTACAATATTTGTTCAAACACTTGGCAATGTAGATTTAAGTGCTACAATAAACTTGGGAACGATTTTTTCCGGGACAGTTCAGAATCGTGTTATTACTGGAAGTTGATTTCCATTGTTGAAATGCCTAAGAAAGTAATTTTTTAGATGTGAAAAATATTAGTCGCAACGTCGCGAGTCAAGATGCATAAAAACAAACGTACAATATTCGGTGCTACTGTACATACACGACACACATTATTAAACGGTCATATTAGTATGTATATAATATATAACAAGAGCAGTAGATGCCCGTGGTTTCCAAAAATTTAACCCCGTTAAATTTGCACAATTTCGTTTTCCGGGACATTAAATTTTATATTTTTTCGGCAACGTCAGAGTCCCTGTGTGCTTCTTTATTTGCTCAATGACGTATACAAACAACGAGACAATAATCAGGGCTTTACATTATTTGTAATGTTTATTATTTGTATTATTTGTAATGATTATTAAAAAAACAAATAAAAGTCAGGCAAATCGCTACGCTGTAAAGTACCTCCTAAGATACCGCATTTTCTTGTACAGGGTGACAATTTGTAAAAACGTTGGGTTTTCTAAATATGTACGCGGTACTTACAATAATGTAAATGTAAAGTATTGGGTTTTGTTTATATACCGTTGATTGTTGGCTGTAGCCCTTACAAACTTACAACACAACAGTTTACACGGTGGAATAATATTGTGATAAATGGTATGTTATGTGATGGCATTTTATACCAATTTTCTTCTTAAATTTCAGTAAATACTAAATAGTTAAATAGATAATATGTATATCTAAGTACATGGATAAATGTACTTACTTTGAAGCTTCCAAAGAAACTAAACTTTTACATATAAATATGTAATGGAATAAATCTGTCCTAGTCCTATACCTTTTATGTCCTGAGTACTGAAGATCATATTGGGTGGCAAACGTTTTGCATTTGCAAAACGTTTCATTTCATATTTATATCTGAAACATGTCGTGTATATCTATTGAATATTTCAGTCAATTTCACATTCTGTAATAGTTTTCCAAATTCTTAGTACATTTTTCATAATTTGCTATGAAAAGCAATTAAAATGTCGGGGGTGAGGGTAAATTATTTTGTGATTCAGTTGCAAAAGAAATAGCGGCCCAGATTTTTTTAAAGAAGGGTCAAATGTGCCAAGCTGGAATTGCTCCTCAAACTCAGCCACTGGGTAACTGGGTACTTGCGCTACACGCGCCAGCGCTATGCGCGTGCCAAGGCTCGCTCGTAGAGGGCTCGTCTGTCGTCAGTCTCTCACCACACGGCCAACGACCACACCAGCCATCATCTCTGTCACCAGTCACTATCATTCCTGCTTTGACCGTTGAACGGGCTTATTCACGAAACTTCAGAGATCATGAAAACTTCAGCGAAGAAATTAAAGACAGTGACCGAGTGCCCGGTCACTGTCCACTCCAGAAAGACACTTTCGTCGGGTGCTTTCCGCTATTTCTCATGGATGTATCCGCCCTAAAGATAAATCTCACTACCTGACCAGGTAATCGCATGTCTTTTTTAAATTTTAGTTTCGTCAATATTATACTTAGTGAAGAGACGGTGAAGGGGAAGGTCTTCTTGTGATTGAATAAATCTCTATTTTACAGCGTTAAGGCTCGGTTCGCTTGCTACAAAATGGTGCCGAACAAACCATGGTACCCAAGAGTTGTAGTATTGAGTCAGATTCACATTACTATCAAGGCCTTGGACGGGATTTACCAGGAGGTCGTTACACTCTCTGAGCATGAACTTCGAGCAAAGAAAAATAATGTTTAAAATTGAAAGCCCCTGTTTAGAGGATTCTGCAGCCTGTGGTACGTTAGTTGTACTAGAACTTTGTCATTAAAAAAAATCCATGTCAAAAACGCTCCTACACAGGCCGAATGATTAAGTGGAAAAAATACTAATTGTAACCATGGATGTTTCACATTTCAATTTTTCAATTAAATATTTTCTGTGCTGATTGCTGATGCATATGACATGAGTATTAATTTATGACTGGAAATAAATACGGTATAGGCAAAACGAAAGCGGGAAAAGTGGAACAATTTGGCAGATATGAAGGTTGATGATACCAACGATGGGCAGTGAACTGTGACCTACTTTGCCGAGTTATTGATACAGATAAAGGCAGGAGTTCCATGGTGCCACGAGGGAAAGAAGGAAAGTGGGTTTTATGGATTATGGGTGATTTGGTGAACGGGAGATTGGGAGTGGAAGCTTTGGCTTTCGTACTGCATCCTGCCACTGGGTAGGGGAGTGTGACGAGTCTCTGAGCAACGGGGAGGCGTTACAACAACCCCGGCCGATTTATCAATCAGCCTGAACGGGATTGGTAGCGGACGGAGATTGAGTGGAAGGAAGTCTCACTCGAGTCACTTCTCAGGAAAGGACAAGTCCGGTTAGCCATACTCCGACTCTCAAACTCTCCCTCCTCCAGAGTTAAAAGAGCGGGACTTCTCTCCCGCAATCAATTCTACCCGCTATTCTTGCCCCTGTAAAGTTATTCTTTCTATTCTATCCCTCTCCTGCTCCAATTTGTCTGCCAATCACCTATGCAAACTCTTCCAATTCTTCAAATGCCTCTATTGTTGAATTTGAATGACAGCTGAAATACTGAAATAACAGTACTTTTGTATTTGCTTATGAACCATGCTTGGAAAATTAAGGATTGCCAGAATAGTAATCACAAACACCATAATCAAAATGACCGTATGATTCACAATAATATTAGTTTACTTGGGCAATCATAATTCATAATGCTACATCAGTTAATTTACCAAACTTTTCTAACTAAGCCTAGGATGATCCTGTTTCGAAAGCCGGCTATTTCATTATAAGTTTATTTTTCCACGACTAACGATAAGTCAAGTGCCCCTCGTGCAGTACCATTTTTCAAAGCTTGTCCTCTCCAGTAAATAATTCTTCCGGCAAAGCCGCAGAAAAAGCAACGCATTCGTCATATGATACTTCAGGCATGTGGTCTTGCACATGCATACTTTTATTTCTTTATATTTCTATTCTGCGTAACATGTAAGGGCAATCCGAAGTATTGTCGCGGTGAACAGTATTTTGCACGCTTAAGTGCAATTCTTTTTTAATTGGAATATGCGTATATTCGACTAGAAAATGACTAACTATACAATAAATGTACATATTATATTCAGACTATTAACAATAACGATACATTAACATTACATAATGTATAGGTTTAACACATTAATTCAATGACATCCAATACAAGTGTACTGCTTTTACAATTTAAAATATAAGACAAAAGTCGATTCTTCAGACTACCAACATTTAAATGAGTTATAAAGATTATCAGAGTAATGCCCTATCTCGTTATGCTGCTTGACCGTAGTAAAATACGGGTGTCTCAAAATATCTGTTAATGTATTGTGATCTTCTGGGACGAAAATTCCTCCATTTAAATGAAAAGCATTGTTGACGTTTTCAGGGTGTATCTAAGAATGAAACAAAGAAATTGTACGGTATGCCAACTTTAACGGTTACCAGGGACAGTTGTCTTACAAAGATTATGGAGATGATCGAGTACCCACCCATAGATAAATCCTTCAATGCCTGCTCCATGATGTAGACAGCACACAACAGGTTGGTACTCCGACCAAGCTTAATAACCGAATTTGCGAGCAGTACGATGCTTGTGCAAATGCGTACACAATATTGAGCACTACACAACATTTAAAATGCATGTATGTATATTATTTGCTGGTTTACAAAGACCTTCAATCATTGTTAACCAGCTTTTGTCAAATTAATAAATACTTTCAGAAATGAATGAAATTGCTCAATCTACAGGAATCAGCTGCGTATTGCAATAATGAGCTATTCTTGAGATATCATCCTACATTTTCTTTACGACAATTAAACGCATACGTCTAAACACAGCCAACAGGATTACAATTTGTCAGAATCGACTTGACTGTATGTTTGAATCTACCCAGAAATTTTTACTGAGTTCACTCAATTTTTATTTCGTAATTTCCAACGAGTTTTTTCGTAATAGTTATGTCGTATGCGTATAAAAATATCTGCTCGTACAATGGCAAAACGAACAATGAGATGGAGAAAGTTAGTTCCACTTGATCTCAAGACGTTCTAGTGATGTTTACTTGGCACGACAATTAAGCATGCAATCTACTATTATAATTAAATTATATTGACTTTGTCAGTGTTGTCCGCATTCCTCTGATCTTTTTTTGGATAAACTACTACATGTTACAGCACGTTCTTGTGGGTTAAATAATTAAACTATTATCACAACTAAGCTGCTTACAGCTTCATATCGAAAAGCTTTCACCGCAGCCACAGGTACCCTTAATATTTGGATTATTAAAAACAAATTCTGACGCTAATTTTGATTCTTGGTAGTCCATCTCAGTTCCTAACAAAGTTAATTGAGCCTTCTGGTCGATGAGTACTCGTATACCTGCACAAAGTAAAAAATATATATCAAACCGACACCCGCGCAATGTTGTACATGTAAGTGACTTTCTGATTGAATCATTGTAGAAAATAGAAATATTTGAATTCTCATTGTAGAAAATAGAGCCATTCCAATTATAATTGTAGAAAATAGAAACGTTACACCTAACATACCGAGGGTGAAATAAATAATTTGATCATCCTCGTGTGGCTCAAATACTTAAACTGATCATCTCCATCCCTCTTCTCCTCAGTTTTCGTCTTTGCGCGAATTATGCAAACTATGTACTTCACTCTCGATATACATACACTATAATAATAATATACTGTCCGATAAAACAGTAACAACGATTCTATTAATACTTGCATTGGAAAATGCAGCATTTTAAAAAGGCGCTTATGATTGAATACTTATGCCTAAACTTGAATATTGACTCAATCAAATTGACTCACCATCCTGGACAACTTCTTCATCCATTGCGGATTTTTTGGTGGAATACTCTAAGGTGTAACTAAGCCCATTGCATCCTCTCTGTTTCACGCCGATCTTGACTCCAATCTGCAAATTTTAACGACATGGTTACACGACTTCATTGATCATATAAAGGCTTGACCAGAAATTTATCTTACATATTCCGGTTTCCCCTCGAGCAATTGCTTGATACGGTTAACGGCTGCGGGTGTCTGAAAATTGTAAACAAAAAGATTGTCCATGCTTAGTTACAATTAGTGCTGTAAGTTTGTTGCGATTTTGTTTTGTATTTTGATGCAATTTTGTTAATTAACAAAAACAAAACTATCTCGGAGGTGAGTCACAAACTCATAAACTCCATGATATAAATGTAACAAATTGCAGTAACCTCGAACTTGTGTTCCAATAAAGAAAAAAACATGATCCTGATTTTTATATTGTTTCCCAGTTAAATTACCAAACGTTGTCTTCTTCGTACAACTTTCCAACATTTCAATAATTCCTCACCTCTTTAGTTAGTTGCATGTATATTAGTGCCATACGTCCTTTGTTTCGATTTTTCTAGCACTTAATTAGCAAAACATTACTAGCAAAAGATTTTAAATTATGATGATGAATTAAATGAATTTATCAAATCCACTACCTAATATAATAAATACTCTGCTCTGCTCTCCTTAATGTTACTTTCAGTTTATGAGACTCGTGTTGTCAGTGAAATAAATTCAATCTATACAATCTACTTCAGATTAAAAAAAAATTGTTCTTACCAAAATTAAAGCTGCTCTTGTGGGAATTAATCGCTTTCCTTTAACAGCTTTAACTGTTGCAGAGCCAATCACTTTCGTAGAGGAAGCGATTCCCCGCAAACCGAGAACACTGGCGAACATTACCTCAAGTAATGTTCCGAAATAATTTAATTGACGTGATCAACCTTACCTAACAATTTAGATACTCCTGAATTTCGATTATTGATTCTGAAAGTTCCTTGAATGTGAATGAGTGGAAAATTCGTTTCGGATATAGAAAAGTATTTATATAACTTATTATAACATTAATAAGCATAAGAAAAGAAGTACAGAATAGGAATGGAGAATGGACTTGTTCGCAGTAGAAGTCAATCATATGAGTGCGCCGTGGAGCATAGAGATGAAGGGCATTTCCTCTGATAAAACACTTTCGATGGGCTTTCCTTACTATCGCCTCTCTCGCTCTCGCACATCTATGAAGCATTGAAATCTGGAATTTTTCTCATCTTCAGATGCAAGCCGGGTCAGACTGCAGGTGGGAAAGTACATGCGGGTCATGTGTGTAAGTACCTAATCGTGGCTTAAAAAAATTGGTTGTGAAGATTCGTGGATGCTACTTTTACTAAATTCGTCCTTGTCCAGTTATTTCACTATCGTGGAAGTTTGATTAATTTTGGCGGAATTAAGAGGCGATTATACATGGATAAAAACTTCTACAAATGGCATTGTCCATTTGATCGTACATTCAGTAGGACAAAGACAACACTTTGATTTTGAGCCCTGACACTCCTTCATCATAAGTGGATTTTCTGCTTTCCTCGTTGATTGTGGACAACTTCTTACATTAGAATTCCTTATAGTCTGAAACTCATTTAAAAACAATTTTTGCAACACAAATACAGCAAGTAGGTATGTAGCTGTGCACATTTTTTTGGTCTAACATAGAAGTCACCTTCGGATACAAACATTGGTAGAACAGGTATAGGCAATTGCGAAAGAGTACACATTTTCGTATCAAATTAACGTAAGTAAGCTGCTTACACAATAATTTGTCAAACAACTATAAACATTTTAATATTATTTTCTCCGGTGAAAGTCCATTTCTCCGCGAGCGTTATGAACTTACAATTTTATTTACAAATTCAGACATTTTATTAGCTTGGAATTTGTTTGATAGTTATCATGTGTATACTTTTATTTTACACTCTGAGAACTGAGCAGTCCGCAGGAATGGATCAACGATATAATATTATTAAATTCTTTTAAACACGGGTATTTTAATAATATTATATGTATATATATTTTTTCCGCTTATATTTACACACAAAGTATTAAAATATATATAGTAGTATAATTTTAACATTAAAAAAACGAAGCTATTTATCCGATATTTCCTAGAAGTCGATGACAGTATAAGGCAAGATATGAAGGAGTTCTCCGTTGATGGAAGGAATACTGTAAGGTTGATGCCACTCGTGAAAAACACCGTTTTGATCAAAATTCCCATTCACATTCGGCACTTGTTCCTTATGTAAACTATCCAATGTTATAGGCTTAGTTCTTATGGGTTCAATATCCAATTCCATAGGTTCACTTTCCGTTTCCGACGTTGAAGAAGCTGTTACAGGGTAAGAAACAACATTCCATGAAAACCTTTGACTAGTCATCCGATTCAAGTATGCCGTCCCACTTGTTTGCTCTGGTACACTTTGCAAAAACATAATTGTTGAAATAAAATGCACAAAGACTATTTACCATCCTCCTTATTTCCTCTTTTCTCGTCACTACCTATTATAGTCTGGTCACGCGGTATACGACTTTCCATATTATTCTGTGGTTTTGTCGATGATTGTTTCGTTTGTTGTTTTGATTTGAAGTCCACTTTAAAATGTAAGCAAAAATTACACACCTTCGAACTGATCTACCCCCGTTCCCCCCCCCACAAGTACATCTCTCCCTTTCCCGTAACAAACATACATTAAATGTACGATCTCAATTACAAGCCTCACCTTTTTTTGTAGTTGATGCAGGGTTAATTCCCAGTGACATGAGGCAGTATCCTTTGGAAACTGTCAAATTCGCTCAGAAAAATCGGCTCTTGATATACACAGAAGGACGAAAAGAGCGGACGAAACCAAAGGGGTAAAGAGAAGGAGAAGAGAGGAGTGGAGGAGAAGAGAAAAAAAAAACGAAAAATTAAAACATAAAAAGGAGAAGGAAAGCAGTTTTAGTTTGCTTTCCTTTCAAGTCCAGTTCGTTCGCCGAAATGGCGGTGAATGAAGACGGTGCCTGGAGGTTAATGATGGTGTTCCATGGAGAAAAGGTCGGAGAAAACGGGGAGAAAGCTGTTTTTTCGGTCTCTTGTTTTTTTCCTACACACTTTACTAGTGTATGGCCTGTGTGTTGGGGGCGAGCTGTGTGCAATCGTGCAATGTGTGGTGGAGAGGAAATGGTCGAGAGAGGTGGGCTGCTGAGTGCAGACTGGCAGGAGGCAGGATTGAGACTGAACAGTGCGAGCAATGCTTTTCATAGGGAAAAGGGAAAAAGGGAAAACATTGCAAGGAATAGCGAGTGCGGAGTGCCGAAGTGCCGTCTCAGCTCTCAGCTCTCCAAAGACCCATATGTACGTCCCATGTGATTCAAGGGCGGCAAAGGGGAAGGGGAGAAGGCTGGCTCAAAGGGGAAAACTATGGGAAAAGGAAAAGGGAGAGCGCGAGAGGAATCGAGAGAGAGAGAGAGAGAGAGAGAGAGAGAGAGAGAGAGAGCGAAAGAGAGAGAGAAAGGAAGAGAATGTGTGTGACATCCACTCGAACAGTTATGGATGTTTCTTCTGGATTTCCCTAAGCTAATATGTTTCCCTTCTTGGCGCATATTTGTCCTATGGATATGGAATTAAAAAAAAAATTCCCGCGCCAGTCTTTGATACATGTTGATTCTCACATTCGCCGACCATTTTCTTCTGTCCTTCAAAGAGACCTTGTCGGGAGGGGATGAAAGGGTAAAAAACCAAAACGGATTTAATAGGAGCATAAAAAGTAATGGTTTTAAAACTGCCCTCTTCCCAAACAAATCCTCTCTTCTTTTTTTTTAGGATTTGAAAACCAGCAGCGTGTGAACGTTAGAAGTGTCCCCTTCCTCTTTTTCCACCAACGACAGCAAAAGCTTTTCCCCCCAAAAGAATCATACACATGCATCCTTGGCTGTGTTTGCACAGAAGAATATTGGAAGAAAAAAGGCAAGCAAAGTGTGAGAATTTATGGGGCAAAGAAAATAAGACGTAAAAGAATAAAGTCTGATGAAGGAACAATAAAACTTGTGAGTCCATTTTATCTTCGCATCCTGCCTGACCAGAGCGGAATACATAAAAAAAAAGAAGAAACCTGAGGAAAGCGCTGGCTTTCAAAAATGGGATGGAAGGCTTATAAAAATAGCACTTGGTACGTAAAGTCTTTAGTGGGAATTTTGTGAGAGAGATTGCATGACCACTGCCAATGCATTCCCCTCGACCTTCGGCACTCACTCACATGACCACTCTTGTGCATTCCACACCGGAGTGCACACACAGAGCCACTCATTACCAGTGTACACAAATGATACGGCCAACTTTTCACTCTAGATAAAAAGCTCAACAGGCAAGTCCTTCAGTATATATATAAATATATACAAAAAAAAACAAAAATAAAGCTTTTTTTGGACCCCAAACCACAATCAGAGAGCCACACTGTAGGTACACACAGGCTAAATACTGTACATTGTACATCATACATTGTACCTACATATGGGCATATGTCCAATTACTTGAAGAATGTGCTTGCGAGACATTGGAGCGAAGAATATTTTTAGCAGAGTATCAAAAATGAGTATTGGAGCGAATCTCTTATCTGCAATGCAGTCCATATTTTTTAAGTACTAAGCGCTATTTCGTTAATATGCCGGAGCATTTCAAGTCTTTCCAGCTCTTACACAATTATTTCTGTCAAAAACAGCTATGAAAAACAATTTTACGACAGCTGTGGTTCTTTTTTTTGGAAAATCCGGTAAACAGAAGGTTTTATTTTCTGCTATATTATATTGTGTGGTATAATTGTGCTTCAGCCCAGCAAAGAAGTGAGAGACAGAAATGCTCCGGCCTTGCGCCGGTGGGAAAAATAAGGCCTTTATCTTTCGAATGAAAAATAGATTTTATGTGGATGCATGCTCAAATGTGAAAAAAGGAGAGAAAGGACCGAGGGAAGTTTCTGGTGCTGGACACGTGGAGAAAGGATTTCCCTGCTCTGGATGGGTTTTTTGCTCCTTTTGCACTCTTGGATTTCTCCTGAGGAAAAGTGGCTGTGGTAACAAGATTTGAAGCACAATAATATTGTTTTGGTCGAGTGAACCGTAATCAATAATTATTGTTCTGATACGTTTTGCTCCTCTCATGCTGTCAGGGAGCCAAAGCGAGAGAAGGATCTCCATGGCGACGGAGAAGCTTATTAAAAGTGAAAGTTGCTCCGTCCTATCTCCTAGCCACTGGGCCCAATGGGCACACTTAATAATATAAAAAAAAACATTCCTCAGTTGGTCCCGCTTCGGGGGGAAATAATACAAAAGGATCTAAAACTTTCCCTTGGTTTTTTATGCGTGGAGCAATTGTGAAAGCACTTTGGAGGGCAGCCATATCCTACCGAAGTCTGTCCAAACTAACAGCTGGATGTCTTCAATGTGGTTTTCTCCGCAACAAAACCAAATGGCGAATATGAGAGTGTCCTTCGATGAAGAGGATCAAGTCAGCCTAAGTTCATTGGAACAAACCCAGGAAGTGCAAAAAACTTCGGTAGATGCAATACTCTAAGCGTAGTTCAAAATTTTCTCCTGTAAATGGACGGAAGATAACCCCACAATTCTAAAAACACTGAATTTCGAAAATTTGGGGTTAAGCTGGTTTGACCCTGTGACCTTCATACGTCATCGCCCACGTGAGATCTCCAGTGATCTTCCCAAAAACTTGTGGCGTGTTTTTTCAAACTTTCCTCTTCAATCTCATCCAGAGTTCATGCTTGCACAACGACACGTGTTCCCTCTTGAGAAATAGGTTCTACATTTTTTTAAAGGGTAAATGTAATTTTTGAAATGTCAGGTACGCATTTTTCGACATTTATGACGGTAGTTCGGGGGAAACTTGACGAAAAAGAAATAGTAGCTTGAGTACGAAATTAGTTGGTGGGAATATTTTGGATTAGTTCCAGTGGACATATCCACATTTCCTTCTCGGCCGGGCACAGTAAAGAACCAACGCACAGGGTACGCAGAGGGTAGGCAGAGGGGCCGGAGAGGAGACAAAATAGCCCGGGTCGAGGATGCTGGGAAAAGCTAATTTCTCTCCTTCCCCGTTCGCTCCGGACTGCAACCATTTTAATAAATAAGTAGGATCCATGTGCCCGAAAAAGGAGATCTTACCTTCACATTTGAGTCCTTGTCGCACCAAGCCGAAGAGCATTTCCCCGCAGAAGTCACAGAATGTGGGTGTCTTGTACGAATGGACGGAAAGGGCGTGCGGTCGGATTTGCACTTCCTCCGACGCGGGAGCATTGGCTGCAAAAACGGAGACAAATTACCATAATTATTATACACTAATACATCCCACAATAAAGGAAGAATCTTTCTGACAGATAATGTTAGCGTTCCTTGTAGGCATTTTACAGGTATAGGTATAACAAATTCATGCTGGACCAGGATCTATGAAAGTCTGTGTGGAGTCATTTAAAATTGAAAGTATTTATAGTTACTTCCGGAATCGCCTTCCACCTCTTCCAACAGAGTATATAGAGATTTTCCCCAGGAATTAATAGACTTATACACTGTATAGAGTCTCCGTTTGAACCCTTGATAAATGAGGCAATATTTTACCCCTTCATCTCTCAAGAGCTGGAAAAAGTCTGGGGGAGTAATGGGGACTAATAATTATTATTACTGCAAAGCCTCTCTTCCACGTAAATACGTGCATGTTTAATGACATTAAAATATTATGACTCCCAAACTCCTGTAGCCCGGCAATGTCCAGGGAAAAACCTTCTCCCGTCATCCGTCTGTGTACATGTGTGCATCTAATATTTACCATTGTAAAAGAGCCTTGATGGATTTTTTTATACCTTCCCGTAGAATCAAGGTGGCTCCAGTACGGAGGATGGCTATACATTTTATTTCGTGCTAAACACACACAAAAAGCACGAGAAAAAGGGAGTCTTTCCTTGATTAAATGCGATTATTACATGTGGAGGGAAAAGCCCTGAAGGGGTCGGTGTCCTCTCAGAGCCAAAGCTACGGTGCTTTCACCCTCTCATCCATGCAATTTGTTTTATTGACTTCACACTTGGATTAGTATGCTGTATTCTCCACCTCTTCCTCTCCCACATTTCTCCCTTTTATTTATATCTCCTCCATCTCCTCATACCCTACATATAAATGAAGCCCTGCTCTTCCTTTTTATTATATCTGTCTCTTATTTCTATATACATATTCTGCCTTTGATATAATTACCTTATATATCTTTTTTTTTCTTTTTATACATGTTTTTTATATTCATTTTCTCTCATGCATCACAATTCATCACAAAATTTTGGAGGGGTATAAAAATAACTTTTTGCATTATATATCTCAGCTTCTTCTGCACTCATTTTTCCCCCCTTGGAATAAACCCTATTTGTTTTTATTTTTTGGAGCAGGCGGGAATAAAAGATCGGGACTGATTATGGGTAATTCGGGGAGGAAATGCTATGGAGCTCAAAATGAGATCATCCGCCGTATGTGCATGGCCTGTAAAGGCGTGCCAGATGTGAGAGACATGAGATTACACCCGGTAAAAACAAGGATGGGTTGTGTCTGTACACGATTTGGAGGTTGGATGGGGAAATATAAGTGGCAGTTTTGGGTGAGCCTTCCAACCCATTGACAAAAGTTGGTCCTTATCGAATCTAACAAATAAAAAACAAGCCCGGGATTTTTTCATGTCTTCTCTTCAAGTGACTCTCTAGTGATTCCGCCTCCAATCAACTGTTCATACACAATGACTTCCTTTCCCTAGATATAGTTTTAAGGGGGGCAATTGTATTCATATGGTTATGGGATTGGGATAGGAAAAAAGGGTGTTAGGCGGAGGGAGTATTCACAAGGAACAAAAAAGTGGCGGAATAAGAAAAGAGAGGGAAAACTCACCCGTGAGAACGATCTCAACCAGTGTATCATCATTGATTTCCGACGCTGAGTTGATCATCTGAAGAATATTGGTGGAACTGTAATCGTGTCGGAAGAGAAGTAATCGCTCGTTCAATCGATTCAGACCGTGCTCTGGGAACTAAAAAAGAAAGAGAGTGAAAAAAATAGAATCAGTTGGGTGTATGAGAGAATTCCACATTTTAACATCATTCCTACGCCAAGTCACAACTTGCTTTTTTTTTTGGCTGCAGCACCCGTATACATCTTCCCATTTGACCGTCTTTCATTTACCTTATCTCTTCCGTCCATAAAAAGGCATTTCATACTTACCCGCCATATGGCTATGAGTAGGACTTTCCTAGCATAAAAAAGTCTTCTAACTTTCCCCATTTTGATTTCATCCCCCCTCCCACAATGTTTTTTAGGAGGATTCCATCATGGATATTGCACACAATGCTATTAATGTTAAAGTCATTTACTAGAGTTTTTCCAGAACAAAAAAAAATTGACTCATCTCCACCAAACTCCGTGATACGGTCACTTAAGGCGGGAAGGATCTCATACATACTTATTTGAGGAAGAACCTGAGAGAGGAGGAAAAAGACTTTTCTTTCCTCTTGTTGTTCTCCTTCTCATCCGCAACACGCATTAAGGGGAAGGTAGGAGTTTAATGGAATGGCCGGGACACTTATCTGGAGGGTGGAGATTGTTTTTTTTTTCGAGCTGATAAGGACTTATACCACGCACACGCAACGGCCCAGAAATATGCAGGTATATACATATAAAAACAATAGGCGATGGGAAATATAAGGAGAAGAGAAGAAAGGAATGTTCCTGGAGGAGCCTTCCTGACCACAGATTCTCCCTGTTCTAGCAAGAGAAAGTGCCAGAGAAGGAAGATGAGAGGATCGGATTGAGCCCACAAGGTTTTTGCCCTCCTTTATACCCCCAAAAGATGCTCATTTCAAGGAGACGGCACGAAATTTGAATCCACTCAAGGAATATCAATTCTCTGCAGAAAACTGTATCCAATAAAATTTGACCTCTTTTTCCATTTCCCAAACCACGCACCGTGGGACCTGACGTCCTAACACCACACTAGCCGGGTAGCAAGGAGCTTCCCGGAGGAAGAAACAAATATTACGAAATATAATATTCCCTCCTGTTAGTCAAGTCAATCGTGGAAAACAATAAAAGGAATTCCAATTCGCCTTGTCAGAAGGGGGAGAGACAACCGGGGAAAGCAAGGGTTAGGCTTCCTCTCCCAACTAGCTTCAGGCATCCTTTCGCTTAAGTCAAAATAAATACTTTACAATTTGGATTTCACTGCCGCTTTGCTGGATGCAAGAAAGGCCGTGGTAAAATTCAAAATATACTCTATTTTGCCCCAGGATTTGCTTTCTTTTAGCTTCATTTGTTATTTTTTCGCTTTCTCAGTATTTTTTGTACACTTTTGTACACTTTCTCCAAACGCTCCGTGTCTTGCTTTCTCGCTTTGTTTTGTTTTCTCTCCAGGCCTCTCACTTTCTCTTTCTGGCTCTCACTTTCTCCCTTTCATTGCGTAGAATCACATTTCATTGCGTAGTCTTGAAAGGGACATAATCGACAGACCGGCAGAGAGTTGTTCATTACAAAAGCCATTTTTTTAAATCACTTAATTGCATCAACGACGGGATCGGGAAGAAACTTTTGCTTGTCTTTCCGCCATAATGTTAAACTAGCTACGTACGTAAGTTTGGGCTAATAATGTTGGATCTGGAGTCAGCAGTGACATTTTAATATACTGGTCTCCTCTCCATGGGTATGTATATACATGTGTATGTATGTATATCTCTACTACACTACGCCTTATACTCTACAGATGCACATTGCCCCATCCCATGACCATCAGAAAGGAAAGAAGCATATGTACAAACAATGTAAGGAGCCCTCCAAGATGCGGAGCCCGACCCACGGAGATTAATAAAGGTTGATGAGAGGAGGAGAAAGAAGGAAGAGGGAAAGTGAGGGAGACAAGGAGAAGGAGCGGGAATGAGATTGAGATTGAGTGAATGAATGACTCTGAGGATTATTGCGAATAACAAGATAAATAGTAGGGGTTAGGTTCCCACCCAACGCTGGCACCGCAGTTACCATCAGAAAAATTGGTCCCATATAAAATGGCTCTTTTTAAGCCACAACTTTCGAATAAAAGTTTCTTTTTTCCTCACAAAAAATGGGTAGGAAGCGCGAGAAAGAATGATCACATTAAAAGAGAGAAAAGGAGAAGCTTGTAGGAAGTAAAAGAAGGAGGAGAGATCGAAGACAAAAATTTTCAGGGGAACTCCATTGAAACTTCAACCATTTAAAGTGAATGGGAATTTGGTCTGCAATGGACTGGTAAAAAAAGGAGGAGGAAAAAAAGAAAGAAGAATTCTCAAGTCACTTTCAAGTAATATGATGCGGTTTGTGAAAATGTAATACAGGATGTCAGGAAACCTTGGAAAGAGTATGGCGGGTGATATTTTCCTAAATAAAGTTGATTCATTCCGGCCACACGTGCCAATCTGAAACGCTTTGTCACTTCCCACTTTCACCCCTCGCACTTCCCACAACCTTTTAACCTTCTCACAAATAGGCACACAAGAAAAATCAGGAACTTATGTAACTCCGTGAATTCGTCTTCGTAACAGTGCAAATAATCGCATCTTCTTCCTTCGGAAAAAAAGAAAGCCATTGGAAGCCAATAATTTCCTTCCGAGCAACTCCATTCGGCCTGGCAGATGGAATTATAAAATCATGGGGAATTTGTAAGAGCCCAATTTGCACGGGTTTTGAGGGGGAGAAAGGAGACCATGCCGAGTGTAAGGGTCCTGATGAAATATTTCAAAAGCCTCTATGGAATGACGACAATCTTTTGAGGAGAATGACACTGGGAACAAAACAAGGTTGCTTTTCCACAAAGATCCTTTCTTCACATTTCCCTTTGTCTCTTTCTTCTCACTTTTCCGGCCTCACACCTCCATCTCTTTCTTCTCTCATTTCTTCCCTGAATTACTCCCTTGATTTCCCCTCCATTTTTTCTTTCCACATTCTGTTACTTCTCTTTTTTCTTTCGCTCTTTCACTATCATTCTCTTTCATTATCACTCTCTCTCTCTCTCTCTTCACCTCTCTATTACTTCTTCTCTCCTGCTCTCACTTTATTTATTTCTCCATCCTTTACCATTCCTTGTTACGCTCGCTTTTCTTTCTCTATTTTCTCTATCCATCATCCATCTCTCTTCTTTACTCTCTTTGCCCCATTTTACTCCGTCGTCTCTTCCATTTTCTTCGTCTCTTTCCTCTGTCTCGTATTTCACTCCCTCTGCTCCACTCCCATTCCATGGGATTCATTTATTCACCGTTCCCTGGCCTTTCCTTCTCATGGTGTGTAACAAAAGTTGGGATGAAGAAAGAGGGAGAGATGAGGGAACAGAAGTCACAATGGAACCCCACGGAAAGTTACTCGTTTTGTTCCCCGCCGAAAAGCTGGAAAAGCCCTTGGATGGTAAATGAGAGAGGGAGAGTGCGGAAGTTAATCACATGCAGCCAATAACAATTGCCATCATCGTAATTACCATTTCTTGATTTTCATTTCGTATGATGGAATTGGAAATAATGGTAAAGTCTATCTCTCGCTTTCCGCCCCACTTTATCTCTCTCCTTCCGTGCTTTCTGCCCTCACACATAACCAATTTCCTTCGTGAGGAAGAGTGAGGACGTTTCATCATCGTCATGTTCATCATGGACGTCGTCATGAATCCGGAGAGAGAGCGAGAGAGAGAGAGAGAGAGAGAGAGAGAGTGAGAGTGAGAGAGAGAGAGAGTGAGAGTGAGAGAGAGAGAGAGTGAGAGTGAAAGAGAGAGAGACAAGCGTCCAAGGTGGATGTCACCATCACCAGCCGTGAGTGGGTCCTTTTGATCCACTCTGGCTGGAGGAGGCTTTTCACATGGAGACCGCAAAACGTTTTTTCATCATCTCTCACATCCATTGCGGGGACACTCATGTACATTCTCTGTACATGCATAGATACACTATAGATAATTAGCTATATGTACATATATGTATGTACACACGGAATGACATCTTCCCTCTTCTCACTTGGAGGACACATGCTTCACGGAAGAAAGTAATTATTACGTACATATCCACACACTCTGGTTTTCTCTGTGCTGATTGTGAGTGCAAAAAAGGGAATGTGCAAAAACATAGATTTCTTCGTGCTAACACTCATTAATTAGCCGTTCATCAGAAAGGGAGGAGAGTGGAGGAGAAAAATACACTCACACTCACACGCAAGGATCAACCACACCCATTGTAGAGTCCGAGAGCAGTAGCAGTAAAAGAGGCTTGACAGTATCTGTCAAGCAATATCCAGCCAGTAGCAAGCCAAAGCCCACGCACTTTTCTTCCGTGCTCCTTCTTTGACGTTTAGCGAGAGAGAAAAAAATAAGATTCATCATCATGGGGAGAAATAAAAGGCTGTTTTGGCCCATTTTCTGTACTTGAGAGCTATTTCGATAATAGACAATCACTTTTGTTTCCTACTGAAGGCGCACTTTTCTCCCATAACTTTTTCACTTTCCCCATACACTGGGATAGATGAAATCCTAAACTTTCTCTTATTCGGCTTCACCGAGGAAAAAAGCATTTCGTTTGGGGAAACAGTTATTGTTCTTCCAATACTTTCTTTTGGTTCCCCCAGGACATACTTTGCTTACAAGAATTAGTGCATTTTGAAAAGGGGCTTTTTCCCTGCCAAGCGAGAGAGATGATGCAATTTTCCCAGAGTTATTATACAGCCAGTCTTGCATAATATATGGGGCTTCAAAATAATTAAATAAGGGAACCCCCCAGGCAGACGGGGAAGCGGGAGAGGGAAATACCTAAAAAGTTTCCCCTTCCTCTCTCTCTCTTGTTGTCCTGGGAAGGATGAAGGTGCGAAACTTTGTTTTCTTTAGCTACTTTCCACCTATAGCCACCGCCACCGTTGAGGAGCCCTTTTTCCCAGGTTATCCAAGAGCCCTCTCTTCCTCGCTTTCAGGGAATTCAAAGGAGGCATAACTAACTTTTTCTCCAACGAGAGGCAAAAAATGAGGCGAGGAAGGGTAAGAAATAATGCCCATTATCCCAAAGGGGAGGGAAATTATGGTTTACGAGAGAAGAAAGGAGAGAAGGAGAGAGGCAAGTAGTAGAACAAATATGCGAGGAAGGGCATTATAGAAGCCTTTCCACGTCCTCTATAAGCTTTTGGGGGAGAAAGTGGGAAGGGGAAAGAGAGGAATCGTCGGGGCCGGGCGCGGAAGGAAGTACTCAATCCATCCAAAAAGGAAAAGGAAAAGAGCACGCAAGGAGACCAATACGAATATTTAACTTGCAAAAGAGTGTAAATTCAGAGAGTGAGATGCAGAATTGAGGTAAAAACCCCGAGGAAAAAAAATAACGATAAAATAAAGAACGCAATGATAGGAGAAAACAGGCAATAACGATAGATTGGTGCAAAAAAACAGAAGAGAGATGGATACGAAAGAAACCAGAAAAAAGAGCAAAACTAAGGAAAAGCGAGAAACGAGAAAAAAGGGAGAAAAAATAAAGAAAAGGAGAAACGAGCGAAAGACGAATAAAGAGATCGATGAAAAAATAAAGAAAAGGAGAAACGAGAGGACGAATAAAGAGAGCAATGAACAAAGAAAGACGAGGAAGAAAAAATGAAAAAAGGGATGTGAAATGGATGGAATGGAGGAAAAAGAAGAGCAAAGCAGCGAAGATTAAAAAAAAACTAGAGGGGAAGAGAGTATTACAAGGTCTAAAATGAACCGTGAGAGTAGAAATGGAGGAATAACGAGCTCGGGAAGAAAAGGTGAAAATAAGTTGGCGAAGGTGCAAGGAAATGCGCTGCGTAAGGAGAAAGTCGGAGAGAGAAAGCGGAGTTGTGGGGAAATGAGAGACGAGAGAGTGAGAGAGATTTGAGCATCGATGAGTGAATTTGTGTTTACTCGTAGCCAGATGTCGGCGAGGATGGGAGGTAAAAAAAGTCATCCATCTCATTCGTGAGAGGAACTTTAGCGCTGAGTTCATGAATATTCCACACACACACACATTCGCTCTCCTCTTTGGTAGTCAGTACATGACATATCGGGAGCTCCAAAGCCTCAGAAGCACCTTCCTTTTCCACGGGGCTTTGAGCAGCCGAGGTCTGGACCACTGACGCCCAAGCCACACCAAGTCACATCATCTGTACCAAGCTCACATTTGCCCCAACTGTACCAAGAGACATATAGCCACCAGCTGGGCCACGCAGGAGAAACGGCGTAGTACAGCAAATACATGAATGCAGGCAAACGAGAGAGAGAGAAGTGCTTCCAAATAAAAAAAATCTAATTAATTGTCCCTTACGAGGATTCGTGAAGGAAATTATGAAGAGAGAGACAGAAAAATATTCATGTTGGGCAGGTGCATGAAAGAAGGTTAAAATGTTTAAAGAGAAAACATGTTCCAAACATGTCATATTCCATGCCCAAACTGTCCCCCATCACGATCTCCTCCTCGACTCTGACACCAATCAAAACATTTGTGTTTTCACATCATTCACATAATCCCTGCATATTCCTTCCCTCCAACGTTTTTCTCCTTGAAAAAGCTAGTCCAACTTGCAATTCACAAAGTCAAAGAGATTGTTTTTGGAAGGTCAGCAAAAGTTTTATTTGAGATAACTTTCTCCGTCTTTTCTCTTTTGACAACGTCTTAATACAGCGCAATGAAAAATTTAGACCCGATCCTTCGCACCATAATTTCCCCTTTTCCAGCGGGGAAGTTTTAGAGACAGAGAAAAAAAATCTCATTCCTTATTCAACGATCATCCAAAATAGTTTTGTTCGAAAATGATGGGAGAGAGAGTGTGTGAGAAAGAGGAAGAGAGAGAGAGACAGATGGTAAAGAGTAGAATGCTAAAACCATTCAATTTGGAGGATGGACTCCATGATATGACTGGAGAAGTTAAGTGCATAAGTCACCAAAGGTATTGTCTAACACTCGGAGCCACTTGATATTTCTCCTCACTCCCCTGTACGTAATAAGGTGGCGTCAAGTTTTTTCAAGTGTACTCACCACACAGGAGAAATTTTTTTATTAAAAAAAGAAAGAAAAAAAACCGACAGGATTTGTGGAAATTGCCACTCACACGCGCTCTCTCTCTCGTCGTCGCTGGCCCTCTCTGGCTCTCTCTGTCTCTCTCTCGCTATCCTTTTCCCTTTTGTACAGGGGAAGGTCATAATCACATTTGGGCCCTTGACAACTCCCTCTTGAAACTGACTCCGCCTCTCCACGCTAAAGACGGGCCAATTTCCCCAGATGCCCCCCACGGTGTCAAATGTTTATAGGATTTTGAGTAGGCCTTTCTCCTCCCAATTTGACAAGTTGTGGAATTCATATCTGATCTCTCTTCTATCCCCACAATTCCCTAATCATGCAGGACAAAAGTCAAAATTTACAGGATTTAATTTCGCCGGAACAGTCCCCGATTGCTTTGCGGCTAATCCTCTGGGCAGCATGGCCTTTATGAGAACCCCCAACAATTTGGCCTGGGCAAGTGCGACCAGAGAGATCATCTCTCACAGCTTTCCATCTCACATTTGTCCGACAGCTGAGGAGAGTGTACGCAAACTGTTTGAGGAATCCAATTCCAAGGCAGGACAAAGGCAGAGGAGATACATGGCGTGAAAGGAGAACACGTGCTTGGAATAGTTTAATCAACAACAACAACAACGAGAGTCCATGTAATCCTCGGGAAGAAGACAAAGAGGAATTATTACACAAAAGGCGGAAATCATCACCACCGTCACCAGGCATCTGCTTTTATCCTGCAAATCATTAGCGAAATAGTTTTGACGCTAGCACTCCTTCCAAAATTACAGGAGCAGAGAGATGTAAAAGGCGGGAGAGAGGGACATGAGAGAGAAATGAAAGAGGAGAAGGATGAGAGAGGAGATAAAGCAAAGTGACGCAGTCGTAATCTTTCATCTCAACCTCTTGTTGATTGATAGTAGTTTACTTTGATATTTACTTCATTTCCCCATGAAACGGGCCTATGGAAGGCCTAAAATTCTCCAGTAGCTCCAAAAAGTCTGTAGCCTTCAAAGAGATGTTTTAGATCCCACACAAACTTTCCTCCTCCCCTCATTTTTTTTACTCATACTCTACTCTGTACAAAGTTGATGTATGCACAGATATGCATGTGTGTGTACTTTCAATTTACTTTCCACTACTATATTTCTACACACATTAGACGGTACTTTGACGGGAGAAGCACTCCCTTGATGAAAACTTCCGTTTGATGAAGTTTGTCTGGGGGATGGAGCATGTTTGCATTTTGGGTAGGGAAAGCAACTCAAAATCAACATGAGGGAGAGGAATTGCCGTCGTCGTAATTACTGGAAGCAGCACAACTTGATTGGGCACAATATGTGAAATATCATCATTAATATCATCCCTTGTGGACCATCTTTTTCATTATGCATTAGCACAGGAGATGAACGGGTTTTAAATATTCTCCCGAATTTAAAACCGGAAAGGTAATGATGAAGCATTTGTAAGGATGCACATTAATTAAAAATAAAGGAGACTTCCAGCCTCTCTTCTTGCTTCATTAACAGAAACAGATATATGTACATATTGTTGGGTGACGTAGCCAGATTTAGGTAGATTTAGTAGTAGTATTTAGAAATAGTTAGAAATAAGTAATTAAT
>JAQGBT010000511.1:0-50468 GCA_034698585.1 Disparrhopalites patrizii
GCGTTTTTGGCCAATCGGCATACTTGGAAAAGTATGCTTTTCCATGGTTAAAAAACATACTTCTCGAGTTGCGAGGGCGAACAGAAGAGAAAATTTGGCTACAAACTGACCTCGCTTCGCACTTTTTTCGTTTTATATTATGCTTTTAGCTTTTATTATGTCTTTATTCGGGTCAGCCCATATTTACGTCTTGACCATATTTTCGAAAAGTTTATTCTGCGCCTTTTTTCCAGGCGTATCGGACGTTACTTATGAATGGCACTAAACTATAGTAGCAGTAGCATCCCATAATTCTCTCGAATTCTCCCTTTGCGTACGATTTTTGTTTACGAGCTTCTGAGAGCCAAATCACGCGACTCAGACAATAAGACATCGCCTTCTCCAGCGCCAATGCTCGAAGTCTGGAATAATCAGCTGGAATTCGCAGTTTCAAAAGGAAAAGGGAAACGCCTATATTTATTTTCATAGTCGAGTGTCGAGTATTCGAGTTACAATAGAAAGCCATCGTTAATAACTAGTGTGAACTTAATTAAAGCTCAACTCCAGCTAAATCTTCACTTTCCAAGGTAATTTATTTCTGTTCTAATATTTCCACTCTTTGTGGAAGTTAGTGGATCGGATTTTCACCACAAGACCTTTGCAATACCTGGAAATACACTGGAATTTTCCGTAATTCTGTGTAATTCTGTTTTCAGATTTATTCTTTGGATTGAGCATTGTGGCAGTTGGCAGAAGGACCCTGAAAATTCAAGAGATCTGCTAGTACTATACTCATTACGTAATGTCTGGAAAAGATAGGATCCCCATCTTCCCGTCTCGAGGGTACGATAATTTTACGGTTTTTGATTTACTTATGTACAAATATCAAATACTTTTATTATTGGCTAATTTTGATTTGGAAGAAGAACGGGACTAATTTCTTGGGTATATATACCTGTATTGTTTTATAGTGCTCAGACGTTGATGAAGGGCAGACTGAAGGGAGCACAAACGGGACACAACTTGTTGAAGAAGAAGGCAGATGCCCTTCAAATGAGATTCCGATTGATCTTGGGTAAAATCATAGAGGTAAGAATGAGGATATAAAAGAAAGTTTTGAACTTTATGTTTAGTGCTGATTACTGATGTATTTGAGGTGTGGCCGTATAAAGTCTATAAATAAAGTATTATGTGAAGTTATTTGTGTATGCACAATTTTTTACTATTGATTTTTCAACTTGATTTTAATCTTCAGACTAAAACTCTCATGGGCGAAGTGATGAAAGAAGCTGCATTTTCCTTGGCAGAAGCTAAATTTGCTAGTGGTGATTTTAATCAGCAAATCGTTCAGAATGTTTCCCGTGCTCAAATAAAGGTATTTGCTTTTTTAATTTGTATTATTTCATTTCAGCAAAGTGAAGATTTTGTCTTGGAATAAACATTTGAAAATAATGTTTTGTTTAGGTACGAACTAAGAAGGATAATGTGGCTGGTGTGAGTCTTCCAGTTTTTGAGGCCTACCAAGAAGGGAGTGATTCTTACGAGTTGACAGGACTTGCTCGTGGTGGTCAGCAGCTGTCGAAACTAAAAAAGAATTACCAAAAAGCTATCAATTTACTAGTCGACCTGGCATCACTTCAAACATCATTCGTCACGTTGGATGAGGCCATCAAAATTACGAATCGAAGGGTTAACGCAATTGAGCACGGTATTTCAGACCATAGTTGTTCTAATATTCTTGTCTTGATTACGGTTTTGCGTTTCGTTGCTACTTCTACAAATACTGATTTTACAAAGCAGGCTTAACATAATCCACAATTTTCTTTTAGTTATCATTCCTCGAATCGAAAGAACTCTGGCCTACATCATTTCCGAGTTGGATGAACTTGAACGTGAAGAGTTCTACCGCTTGAAGAAAATTCAGGACAAGAAGAAGATCGCTCGAGCAAAGGATGAAGCTAATAAGGCCAAACTCAAAGCCCAAGGCATACACGATGAGCATTCAGCTAGCATTCTGGACGACCAGCACGATGAAGATCTTCTATTTTAAATGGCTAAACAGAATTCGTGCCTGCCTTTGTGAATCCCTTGTATCATGAATTGATGACAAGAATACGTTCTGTGTTATTTTTTGCCCAAAAACCCCGCAATCACATATTATCTAATTCTCCCCATTTGTCGTAAATAATAACCAAAATGAGGTACATTAGCTAAGTAAAAACGTGTGGAAAGTTGAACACGTCATGTAGTGAAGGTAGTTTGCTAGTCTAATATATGGCTATATAAGAAAATGTGAATATTGAATACACAGAAAATCAATTTTTCAAGTAAGTTAAACGTTAACTCAACCTGACGTTCCATTCCGAGTGTAACATTTAATTTAGTTTTTTCGTTGTCGCCTAGCGAGAATGTCTAGTTTCGATTTCGAATAAACCAAAAGGTGACGGTTGTTGCTTGTACCTACGTATATGCAGTAGTTAGCAGTAATAGAGTTATTATTACTTTAACCAATTTGTTAATAAATTACGGGAATCTATATGTCAAACACGTTCGATCTTGTTTAATTACAATTATTACAAAAGTACAGTATGTACAAGGACATATTAGTATTCACCTGTAACTACCTTGCCACCTTAACTTCCCACGAAAGTACAATCGCTTCCGTGGAAACTAACTCTCTCGACTATGTAAAGACAAAGAGGATTCATTTTGAACGTCTTTATTACATCATTACACATAATGTCATGTAAATGCCGTAAATGGTATCGTCAGTCCGCATATGATCACAGGATGAAGCAAGAAGCAAGTGACACTGATTGACTGATTAACCAATTAACCTAAAATTATTCCCGAAAACTATTGCATTGCATTTATTCTCTTTATCAACCATAATTAATTAATTAAAAATTAAACAGTCCAGTCCAAACCAAACTCCTTGACAAGAGGCAAGACAATAGATTTGAATAGACATATGAATAGACATTTTTTCAATCTAGAATTTTACCGAAAATAAACGAAAAAGCGAAAAACCAAGCAAAAAACTGCTACAAATTCGTCTTCCCCGCCCAAAGGCTTCGCAGCTTTCAATGTCTCCGTGTCTCCGTTGCATTCGAATAAAAACATAAGCTTCGCTCCCATAGAAGAAACTTGTAATGCAGTCGGAGTTTGTCACTTTCACATCTCCGCCATTGATTCTCCACTCTTTGAACTGGCCAGTGCTGTGTAAAAGGAATCAGTCTGCCTTGGTTTTGTAAATTTTCCTAAATTTTCTTGAGAAAACGATCCCCGTTTCATCAAATGCTCATGCTAATTTTTTGCAGCTAATTACGGAGCGTATGTAACCACTTCGGGGGTTGCATACCGTCAGATTTTTGTGGGTAAAAGTGAAATTTATAGGTAACGGAAAACCTATTTTGTGGGGGGTTTTGAACAAGATCTGTATTATTTTATCTTTTATTTTTTCATTTGTATCCTATATATACCAAGTTTTTCCCTATGTAGAAGAGAGCGAAAACCCGGCAAGTCGAGGAAATATACCAGGTATGAGTCACTTGCGGAGCGCGGCGGCTCAATTTTTCCTGGAGGAAGAGGAAGATGTGGAAGAATTTGGTCAGTCGAGTGGGAGGAGACATTCGTCTAGTTCTTCAAATGCCAGGTCATCACCCAGAGGTCAAGGGGGTTATTCCCGAGGAGGTAGTGGGCCCATGTCGGGTGTCGGGGGGCTCATGTCCACCCCACCAAAAACGTCATTGTCCAGGCAGGATGAACCGAATGACTACCAGGAAGAAACGGAGGTATTTTAATCCTTATGAGGAAGGTTTTTGTTAGATTGATAACAAAACCGGTTTAGGGTACCTACATGTTTGGATTAATAATTTGTCTACAAATTCTAACAGTAATTTCCTACACGTTTGTACAGGTGGACGAACTCATAACTCGAGCCACGGTGGCTACAAATGATGCCACGAAAATTGAACTCTTGACCAGAGTTACGGAAATTATTATTGACAAACAACCGGCGCTTTTGGATAACTTCCTTGATGAAATGCTCAATTTTCAGTCTGACAGTTCTGTTGAAGTTCGCAGATATGTCCTGGAATTCATTGTGCTGGCATGGTAGGCATTTAGCTCACTCTCCAAGAGTACCATCAAGCTGTTTAGGGAGTACGTAGTGACAGGCTTATTGGGGCTGCATGCAGAATTTCAAGGTGGTTGACATTAGGGATTTACATAGTTTACATACTGAGTTGGTATATGTTACCAACCCGACGCTGGAATTTATTAGTTTTTAGGAAGATACACAGAAACGCAGGTATTAGGCTAGATAGAGAAGGATTCGAAGGATAACATTATAACATAAACATTAGGGTTAAACACCGTTTACGAAGTTTACATAGGCGTCAAAACAACTTGGCGTATTAACCTAGATAGGACGAAAAAATAATTTTGGCTCTTGCCGTTGAAAGAAGGGACAAGAATGGCTTTCAGTTTCTGGTTGCTGATGACCAATTGTGGAGGATTATTCATTCCGATTTTATTGGATTACATCATTTCACGTAATTTGTCTGAAGAGTCAATGGCGATAGTTTGTACAGCTTCATTTGCGGAACCTTTGATGTACAGCAGTCAAGAACAAATTATTGACTAAATCAGTTCAACAATTTAATGAGGGTAGCAATTCGATAATGCCAGTTCTATTAAAACTTGTAACGCCGTTATAGGTAGACAACGTAGAGCTGGTAGCCATCGTATCTTATAGGCATTAATACAAGACAATATGGGGCAACAATATTATGTGCAACTTAATATCGTTACCGCAGTGGTGAAATGTCTATGTTACCGATTGGAAAATGTTTTTAATGGGAGTATTTTCTGCCAGCATTTGAGAGAGAGACCTGCTATAGGGGGCTCGTAATGAGAGAGTCGACGATGTAAAAAAAATATGGATAATAATGGTGCCTAATGCTAAGTACATATTTTATTAGTCACTTCACATTATACAGCACATGTCTTAACGCGTGTACATTTGATTTATTTGAGTACATTTAAATGGCATCCCTTCAAGTTATTACCTGTGAGTTTATTTCAATTAATTCATGTGATTTTTATATTTTAGCAATGCCGATCCGGAAACTGTTCCCAAGATTATTCAGAATGTTCAACTAATGTTAAGTGATCCATATGTCGCCGTGCAAAAAAGGGCGATCCAAGCTGCTGCCAAGATATATCAGATTGTTTTGCAGTGGTTATGCCGATCAAAAACAGTGACAGATGAAATGGAAAATGCGTGGACTGCCGTAAATGATTTGAAGCGCTATATTTTGAGACTCATTGACAGCGACAATGATGGGTGTGTTACTTTTTTTTAGCAAATACCTATGCCGGTGTCCGGTATTTAATGATACGAGACACATACACCGGTTGCATGCTTTTTGCCGATGACTCCTGATTCAAATTTATTGTAGTCGATATGCCTTGTGCTTGAGATACACTTTAAAAATTCGAAACCATGTTGTTGTAATTAAGTAGGCTATCTGGCTAGCAACAATCCCAAGCTTTGAAAGTAAATATTGCTTAAATGAGGCTATCACAGTAATTGTTAAATCTTCCTATCTGTTTGCTTCATTGCCACCGGTTTATGTCAGTGTATTGGAAATATAAGTTAAGTTTTGCTGGAATCATCTGGTTAAATATAGTAACATTCATCAACATTTGGTTTTTACTTGTTACAGAATCAGAACGCACACGGTGAAATACATGGAAATCATCATATTGCTACAAACGCCATCAGAATCAGATAGTATCATGCCATCAGAATTTTGTCTCGATCAAGTTCCTATCACAGTCAAAGTTTGTCGTCCCAGGAAATTAGAAGAAGACGCGAAGTAAGAAACATTTATGTATATATTTTGTTAATTAATGAAGCGTTATTAATTATGATTATGGAGATAAGATTGTGCATATATTAAGGATAAATCATAATGCAAGAACTCTTGAATTCAAAAAACTTAGTCTATTTTTTATGAAATTAACTCTTCATTGATTCCAGGCAATTATTTGAAGAGATGGTCAAGTTCCACGGTTCGCGCCACGCCACAAGTGTGAATTTAATGGCTTGTATGGGTTCACTGTCTCTAATAGCTAAACTCAGACCTCATTTTATGGGCAAAGTGATAACTGCCATGGAAAAACTTAATGGTAATCCCTGAAAATCAGCTTAAATTATAATATGGACATAAAATATAAAGCAATTATATATTGTGAACACAGCTATTCTTCCACCAACCTTGGAGCGTTCTCAAGTGTCTTCCGTTAGGAAGCACATGAAAGTACAGTTAATAGGACTATTGAAACATCCGCGGGCGGTAAATTTTTATGACAGCATCACAAATTTGTTGACTGATTTGGGTGCGACGAATTCGGAGGTTAGTTCACTGATAAAGTGATACGAATTTTTAGCATCACAAAGAAATATAATGTTTTATTTTCTTGTTTTTGATGTAAATTACTGCCTCACTTCATTCAATTCATAAAAAAAATTGTAGTTACATCGTGCAGTGCCTAACTGGGACGAAATCCGAGCGGAGAAACGGAAACGTCAAAGGGCTCAGGCTGAAGAAGAGGAAATTCAAAGAAAAAGGGCCAAATTGCAGGTTGAGGAGAAAGCGGACCCTTTGTCGGAATTCTATGATGATGACGACGAAGTTGAGAAACCCGAACACGAAGAACCAAAAAGTGAATCTAAATTAGACGAAATGGAACAAGTCCTTTACGACGGCTTAACGTCACAAAACACGGCAGTTGATTTGGTGTTGGCCTCGATGGTACGATGTTTCGCATTTAGAATTTGTTTGTTTGAGGAATATAAATATGGAGTAATTTACCAGATTTATAATATGAGTGTTCCCTTTTAGGAGCACCTACCGGATAGTCTCCCTGCACATTTTATGGCTTCGTTTACCCCCATCGCTATCGCTGGCACAGATAGTCAAATTCGACATGTAGCAAGACTACTAGCAGCTCAAATTACGGCCTTCCAGTTAGGACCTTCCGCTGCGCTTCAAGTAACTTCTCTTGGTCTTGTTTTGATCATCTAAGTTCATTTTTGATGTGCTAAGTGAACTAACATTCGCGTTTATAAATATTTCAGAGCGGAATTATCGATGAACACGAAGAACCTTCTCAGATCCCGAACCTTGTTCCCACCGCATCACAGTCTAACTTTTGCATACAGAATACCCAACAGTTAATTCCACAACTACCGGGGAAAAGAAAAGTTGCAAAAGCCCTGAAGCTTAGTGAGATAACGAAACCTCTTGCCTCTCAAGACAGAGACAAACAGCTAATGAATGCACTGCAACGAATTTTAAGCGAAGATAAATTTACGGAAGCAAAGTATAATTTGATAGCTTCAATTGCTGTCAACGCGCCATTTAGCCCTAGATTTTGTAAGTTGGCATACATATTAAAATAAAAGATACAGCCAAACTTGTTCTTATATAAACCATTCTGGTTTGGCTTATTTCTCGCAGATGTTATACAGTTTATCAACGAAGACATCAAAAACAGACTTGAGCTAGGTATTTACTGGTTATTTGCTGAGTACAGTCTTTGGCAGGGATTTTTGACTAGATCGCTTCCGGTATTAAATGACTCCGGTCGTGACAGGTACGCACAATCTTTGAGCGATATAACTTCCTCCATTCAAATTGAAGTAATGAGTTGTTATTTTTTCATACCGCTCTTGTTATTTTTTATTTTAGATACGAGTGGACATTTTTCAATCTCATGAAAGGGATACTTGAGACAGCAAAGGAGGCTGAGAAATCTGCGTGAGTTTTATCTGTTACTTTATATGTACTTAATGTGTTTTAGATTTTTATCTGCATCCGTTGTTGGAGTTAATTTTTCTTCTTTGCTCGGTGTTCCTTAGTCTTGCGTGGAGGTTATACACGGAACCACCATTGGTGCCTGATAAAGGGATTTTGCTGTTGAAAACGCTGTGCGGTATTCCCAATCACTCTGAGAAGGCTATGCAACTTTTGGTTGAAATGTCAAAGATGAGGCCTAGAGCAGTGGCCTTACATTATCTCAGTGTCTTATTGGAATTCTGCTCTCATTATTTGGACGAGGTATGAAATAGTTTTGTCACTCTAATTGGCCACCGGTTTTCTATTGTAACTGCAATTCCATAATCAAGGCGGACTGAATAAGTGATGCATATTTACTGCGACTGGAACGCTCCCGGGTCTGTAAGCTAATATTGTATATAATATACGCATATGTTTTCTAGATTCGAAACTATGGTGTGGATTCCGTTCTCAAAATGTATGATTCGGACGATACCTACAAGACAATTATTGAAGAACAAGCTGTTGAATTGTACCTTAAATCATTAAAGCTTCCACAACCGCCTGAGAATTTATTTGTGGAAGATCTTGGCAGAAAGGAAGTCGTGAAAGAGTGGAGTGAAAACACAATCAAGTCGTGCCTCCAACTATATTTTGAATTGCTAGTTATGAAGCACAGTTTAGTTCATGAGTAAGTCAGAATTAATTAAATTATGCAATGTTAATTAAGGTGCATTTATTAATGCTCACAGTACTACATACATACATTCGTGAATACTTTTGAATACCTCATGCAAACTCTGACGGTTTGTTGGCTCAGGTTAGCCAATGTGTACGTAGATGCTTCGAGCGAAGTGAAAAGGGCAGTTCTGCGGATGGTGGAACCTCCAATAAGAAAGTTAGGAATTGAATCTCCAGAACTGATGAAACTTATAGATGGTTTTCCTAAGGGAGCAGAAACACTGATGACCAGAATTCTTCATATATTGACCGATAAAAGTAAGACTCTGCGAATTGTGTTGATGGAGTTGAAAATTTGAGAGTTTCTTTTAATGTTTTAATAATTCAATTTTTATATTTTTCGTAGCTCCTCCGACCCCTGCATTGGTGGCCAGTGTCAGAAATATTTACCTGAAAAGAGTTGGGGACGTCAGATTCTTAATACCAGTTCTAACGGGTTTGTCCAAGTCAGATATTATTGCCGCACTGCCGAAGCTCATCAAGTTGAATCCCATTGTTGTGAAAGAGGTTAGTTAGTTATTATATGTACATACCTATATATGTAGCTTATAAATCACGCAATGGAATGTTTGTTCATTGGGTGAGAACCGGCTAAGTGTAATAATTTTCTTGTGTGCCTGAAACAGGTTTTCAATCGATTAATTGGAGCTCATGGGGATGCTAATCCAATTTCACCCGTAGATCTGATGGTTGCTTTACATAATATTGAGTCTAGTAAATGTGACGTGAAGACCGTTATTAAAGGCAATTTTAATTTCACAGTTTTTGCTTGCGTTGTCATACAATCCACGGGAGTCGATGCAAAATACATCAAGTATCATACATAATTTTGTTCTTAAATAATACTGGTACTTCATGTAATTCTTTTCTGTCATTCTAGCTACGTCATTGTGCTTTAACGAAGCTGACATTTTCACCACGGAAGTATTATATTCCGTTGTTACACAGCTTGTTGAACAAACGCCTTTGCCGACTCTCTTAATGCGAACAGTTATTCAGACTTTAGCCTTGTATCCTAAACTCAGTGGATTTGTGATGAATACGTTGAATAAACTTGTAGGAAAGCAGGTAATAAAACTTTGCTGTGTCACTTGTTCTATCATGTGCCATTAGAGCGAGTGTAAGTTTTCTAAATAATATTCTGTAAATTATTTTCAAGGTTTGGAACCAACCAAAGATTTGGGAAGGGTTTGTTAAATGCTGCCAACGAACAATACCGAAGAGTATACCTATACTCCTTACACTTCCACCAGAACAGTTAAACACTGTTCTCACAAAAGATGCTCCTGACCTTCGAAGACCACTTCTTGAGCATCTTATGGCTTTTTCAGATCAACAGGTGGGGTTTCGTACATGTACTTCAGTATATAAATAAATAAATACTACAATATATGGCATGTAGATATTAGATATCCATGCATATCAACGCTATATTACACAAATTATATTAGTTTTGTTTTATTTCGTGTTTGTTATGTATGCAGCGTTCTGTCATGCCTCCCGCATTATTGAACGTGGTGTTTGGTGGAACTAACCCAACTGACCTGGTGAAGAATGAATACGGGTATGATGAGTTTGAAGGAGAGGTGACGGAGATGAAAGAAATTCGACGAAACTCTTCCGGGTACATGCACTTCAAGGATGAAAGGGTACGTGTTACCAAATGCAAGCATGCACCGTGAGTGTCTATGACTATTTATAGTATTTATGACAAGAAGCTCGTAACAATTCCTGAATTTATATTTCCACAGAGGTCACCACCCAATGACTTGAACATAAATATAAAGGATGAGCCCATGGAATATGCGGACTGAAAGTGTACGTAATAATAATAAAGGCAGTCGTTCCAGAAGGAAACCTGGAAATTAGAAGATATTAATTAACTAAATGTAAAGTTATTAACACACTTGGTTAAATTAAATTAATTAAACTACCTACGGACGCTAAACCAAAGTTTGTTTTGGTTTAAGTATTGCTGTATCAAGTTCAGGAGATAATTTTTACTAGACCTAATTTAACTTTCCTGAATGTCTTGTCTTATTTTGATAAATATTTGTTGATGCTCATCCCGTGGATGTAATTGTAATTGTCACACCGTTCGAGAATTTGCCTATATAACTCATGGAATGGGCTTCGTTGACCCTCGTTTTCCGCATGGGGTTGTAATTACAAGCAATAATCACGTACACTTACAATGAGTACGACCCGTAATTTAGCTTCCCATAGAAAGCGATCAAATTTATTTACACTTGGAAATATGTATGTATCATTGTTGTGTCGTTAATCCGCGACAATTTTTATTTAATAAAAATTCTTGTTATTTCCAGTCCTCTTCTCGTAGAATCTTTAAGTATACTTACTACTACTTCAATACATCACTGTTAGACCAGGACATCCACTTTTGAACGCGCCGAACCTATCACAAGGCGTTGTAGCATTTTGATATTAATCTAATAGGTCACGCACCACGGTTTCTGATCAGTCATGACTACATTCAAAAAACACCTACCGCAGTAGCCAGTATTCAGCTCCTGCGATTATTGAAACTTAAAATTCAGCGCGTTATTTGCTTCATAAAACTAAACTTGAATAGCATGGCACTATAGTCAACATATTTTGTTTCTTCTGAAAGGCGCCTTCTCAAAACAGTATGTGTGAATTATAACACACGAAGATGAAACCAATTTAAGTTCATATTGTATAATCATAGCTTCTTGTTTCAGCAGCTAATAGACGTAAAAGAATTATTAAAACTATAATAATTAAAAAATATAATTGCACGAAAACAAGTGCATTTCGACAAAGATTATAGGCGAGAGAAATTGACAGCATCGGCAATTTAAGGAATTTTAAACTGGTGATACCATTTATTAAAGGAATGATCAGAGTTTACAAAAAAGTGATTTCCAACAGCACCCGGGGTTCCCAGGCGGTCACCCATCCAAGTACTAACCGGGCCCGACGTTGCTTAACTTCAGTGATCGGACGAGAACTGGTGCTTTCAACGTGGTATGGCCGTTGGCATACGAAGCGTTTGTACACAAGTATATACAGCTCATAGATGGGCTCAAAATAAAATAACATGTAAACGTTAAGTATGCCAATGTTATTTATTTATCTTGGCATTATTTGCCGATTTGTTTTGGATTCAACATTCAGCCAAAAGCTCAAATAAATATGCATATAAAATATAAATTATAATCACGCAAGATGAAAAATGAGGCGTGTTTTATGTGTACAATACAGGTGAAAAAAATTCCAGGTAAGTACATCAGGTTCACCCATGAGCTAATAAAAAACAACAGGCACTGCGAGTTTATATAGAGAACTATAATAATTATTGATTTGTTTATTAAGAATTTTTCATACATATTTTTTTCACACAATTCTATATTTAATATTTACCATTGGTTCGTTTTATTATTTATAATAATATGTTCATATGTATACCTATACAATAATGATTGTTTCCGTGCACTTTCATTTTAAAGGTATGTAAGTTGCATGAAATGGTTCTCAAAAATCTTTGTTAAGATTTTGTTTAGTAAGTATTTGCTAGCTACATACAATTGTATTTTGTTTTGGAAATCAAAGCAAGAAACGGTTAGGTGTTGAATACTAATTACTCTAATAATAATTAAATCTTACATGTATAATATTTTTTCATCAAGTAATTTCTCTTTTCGTCAGTACAGTAAAAAAAAAACAACATTCATCACGGATGTTGAAATAGTATTTCGTGCATGTACGAAAATTCCATCCTTCGTTCATTTTTCCTAATATCACAATGCATTGTAGGGTATAATTAAGTCTCTTTCAAAAATAGAAACAACTTCTAATTTCTACGTTGTAGAACGCTTGTAAATGTTCTAACCAGTAACAATGATAATAATCATGTACGTAACGGAGTACCAGACATGTCTTGGTCAAGCTGGGCTAATCCCATTTACGTTCCTTTTTAATCTGTCATAAAAGAATCCACTTTTACCTCCCCTTGCGCTTTATAATAATTTCGCCTTCGGAATTACAAACACAGATTCTTTGAAATACACAGAAAAATGGGTACAGTCAACAGCAAGACAATGAATAACATTCACAAATCAGAACTATTGTCAGCTTCTACAATCTTCGCTCCATGAAAGTATATCTATATATAAAGAACAATTTTGTTTCGTGAACAAAATTTGTATCCTAAATTTGCAACATAATATTATTTACATTTGTGATTCCTGATTCCTTACATGATATAACCAGACTATCCTAATGGTGCTCGTCATTTTTGGGCTGGATAACTAAACATCCGTGTAATATGTACACGGTTAACATTAATTATACTTTTTACACTCATGGCTTCTACCGAAAGAAGATGTGTATTAAACTCAACAGAACTACAAGAATGAATTAAATGTCAACCACTGTATCCAGAGATATTTTATAGGCTAGCATTCACAGTAACGACCACAAAACCGTGGGTCAGCCAAAATATTTACGGTGAGGATCTCAGAAGTTCACCTACATAACAAGAACTCTAAAACTCTAATGTACATACAATATATACATACAATAGGTATAAAATGCTATGTATGTTTTACCAGACGCTAATACTAACAAACATAATACATAATAAATCGTTATAGAGTTATTAAAAACTGACTCATGTCAACGACTGATTAGACTCATCAAGTATACGAGGCACTTCATACCATATTACATTACGGAGAAGGATAGTGTACTGAAAATATTTGAAGGATCGTCCATAGTAAAAACACTGTACTTAAATGTAAAAACAAGTATAATGTAATAATATTTAGTACATGAAAGAGTAGACTCTTATATGTACTTCGCGAATGCAACAATAATTCTCCGTAAAAGTAGAAACATAACGGTAAAAAGGTGACCAACGTCCACCGCGAACATTTAACATATGTATATCGGTTCCAAATGCAAACATAAACCAATAACCAATACAGACATTGGGAAATATATTTCGTTCCTTTTAAATTGCAATAATATATGCACACATATTGTATAAATATAAATATACATACATTATTGCGTATAATTTCGTACAATAATTATATACACACATATGTATTTTGTATCACATGCTACATATTATGTTGATACGGTGTTGATTTTTTGGAAATGTCCGGTTTACTGTTACAACATACGTTAACGATTACAGAATCCGTTTTGGAGTGAGTGACCATTCTAAACGTGAATGGCAGCATTACATTAGTCAAAGTTTAGGGAATTCAAGGCAAAAACATTAATTTATGTTAACAAACGAAATATATGTGCCTGATGGTAAAATATTGTTTTTGGAAAAGCACAACCGTGTCGCAGCAGCTGTTACATAATTTTTGATTACTTTTTAAATCTAGCCAAGATCATACATCAATTATTAAAATACAATGTGTGATTGAGAATTGAGACTACAAGTGTCGCTGAAATTTTATTAATAAAGTGACATGATATACACAACTTAGTTGCCCCTTTTCTATAACTCGAATAACTTCAATCCAGAACAGTCTAAGTTCTACATAAGTTGTATCTGGGACACGCGAATGACACTGATTAATGTTTATAATGGTATCTGCGCGAATAAATATGTATGACCAAAGTGAAATAGGTCGTCAGATTTTTGCATACTTCATGGCACTCGAATGGGCTAACTTTCACTGCGCTTGTGAGGCACAACTCGAGGGTATATCTGAAACGTCAATGACAACTAATTAGTCCCACTGTCAACGTGCGTCATAATTTTCATTAAATGACTTGGTAACTCATAATCTATACGTACGATTTTAAATAGCAAGTAAATACATAGCGGCATTCAACTAGAAATCTCAACTTACCCCGAGTAAATTCCTTGGTACGTATCCCTGGTGTTCTCCCAAAGCAGCCCACCACCATTCTCTTTCGTATTCATCTCCCTTCCTGAGAATAATCAACCTATCACCATCTCGGAAAGAAAGCTCATCTGGATTTTGAGCGTCGTATTCAAAGACCGCATACACGACACCGGTATTCATGATGCCTAGCTTTTCTTGAATACCTACACAGAAATACAAATTTTGTATCCGTTTTAAAACAATTCCGAGCGTATCTTTATTATATGTATTAGCGTTACATAATTTCATCCTACGCTTGGTTTAGTATCATTATCATGACTTACTGTAAAGGTACTCGGAACATGGGCCAAAGCCATCTTCATCCTCTTCACATTTTGCAGCAGCCGTTTCATGGTCGCTCAGTGTCGTCGCGAAGATACAAGCTCCACGTTCCACCAGAAATTTCACCATCCCCACATTATTACAGGATGCGGCACAATGTAGTGGAGTCCTGTGAGAATGAAATGTGCAAATTTAGACAAAGACATCGATTCATCCGCAACTTTAACGGTAACTGCTTTTGGGTATAATATGTTAAATTGATTTAGACAATCACGGGCAATTTGCGAACAGTATCTACATTTACGCATGTAACTAGTAACTACTACTTACACTTAAGCGTACGGGTACACACGCAAATTCACGGTACGTGGGTGGTATAAATATAGGTAATCGAATACGTTACAACAAAATGATGTACCAATCACTACTTCTATTGTGTACACTTGTATCTTAAGAGCATCAAATATTAATACAGATAGACTTAAAACCGTACCATCCATCGCTATCTTGAGCATTGACATCACAGCCAAATTCGACCAGAAACCGGACAACTTCAGCATGACCAGCACAAATAGCATTATGGAGAGCAGTGATACCCTCGTCATTGGCGGCTGATACATTTCCCACTTCACCAGCCGTCTTTACCACCAGATCCAACTCCCCTTCCAATGATGCATCCAACAACAAAGCCAAGGGATCAAAACTTACACGTCTTCCCAGTGGAACGTGGTCCTAAGCACAAAGGAAATCCAATTTTGAAAATTTTACTCCCACATTTGATATCATAATTGTTGTACTATCGCATATTTAATAGAAACAAAATGAAACAATGAGTTATCACCAATCATCTCCAGCAGCTACTTCCCTAATGTTTGTTTCATTAAAATTATTACTAACCAGTTTCTACATTTCAATTTACCTTGTTGCTTGACTTGAGATTTCCTTTCTTGACTCTACGTAAAACCCCATTTCCACCTCCAGAAGAAACGGAGGACGTGGTGGTAGTAATTGTACTACCACTATTTGCACTATCCGAAGCTGCTTCATCGCGATCACCGCTGTGGTCAAGGCCAGCCACTGAGGGATCCTCAACTTCTGTAAAATCGTTACCGTTATCAATCATTTGTTTTCTTTTCAGAGCATATTCAAATATTTCATGTGGTAAAACATTAGAGCTAACCTACATACAATAACAAAATATTTTACCATAAGATTCCAGCTGAATAGGACTCAGATCCATTTTTGTATCTTCCGTAGGACTACTTTCACTGACTTTAATACTCATGACGCTAACCTGGTTCATATTTTCCATATCTAGATTTTGATATTGTTGCTGCTGACATAACTGATGATTGTCATCAGGGGGTAAGCTGGGCATTTCTCCAGAGCAAGACCCACTCATGTCATTCATGACATTTGGGCTTAAATTAATATTCGTAGACCGAATCAAATTAACATTATTCATTAACGACGGGGTCAAGGCTGACGAAAAATTTGGAACTAAGTTAGTAGCGGCCATCGTAGTAACTGCAGAAGAAGCTGGAATACCACTTGCTGAATTTGAAAATCCCAGCGTGCCCGCTGAGCTTAACACTGATTTTTGATTCAGGTTCGCGAAAAATGATTCCTTAAACTCTTTCAAAATATTGTTATTGTTATTTATCATCTCTGCTGTGGCGGAACTGATGGAACCATTTCCAGCACTAGTTGTACTATTCATTGTAACATTCAAATTTCCCATGTTATTAACTTGGCTGGAATTCTTGCTGATATTCTTATTATCACTATTAACACCACTTTGGGAATTGACATGTCCTGGGGCGGGCGGAAACAGATCGGGTAAAGTGTATTCTTCTGGTAGAGATGGGGGTTTCGAACTTTTATAATGTGCCGTGGCATCAGTTTCATCTTGCGATTGTAAGGAGCTGCTTGTAGCGGTCGGAGGCATTGTGGACGATTTTGAATCCTCTTCAGAAGTAGTAGGGAAATGTATCTGGTCTCGTTCATTTAATCCCGCACTGGAAGATGAGGATGAAGTAATTGCGGACTGATTTTCTGGGACTAAATCAGATGGTGGCGGATCACTTTCAGGGAAAAGGAAAGCAGGCGGCATTTCAATGCGGCGGTTTATGGACACGCGAACCTGCGAATCAACAAAAAATAGAGGATAAAATTTATGCTCTAGATATATGTAACATATAGGTAACGTATATTATACTATTTAAACATTCAAAGGTGAAGTAAAAAGTCAAACAAGAAATCGCTTTGCAAAAGTCAGTATTCCATACATACTACATACCTACTACATACAGAGATAGTTATATTGTATTATGCTGTCTTACCGTCGCCCCATTATTGTTGGAAGTACTCCCACTTGACTGATCCTTTTCCGTTGCAGCACCTGCTGAACCTATGGCTGGAGAGACGGACTTATTAGCACCTACTGATGAAATTGTCGAGCTCTGGTTGCTGCTCTTCTTCAAGAATAGAGGTTTCGGCTTGATAGGTAATTCCGTTCGGTCTGGCATGACTGACATACCTCCACTACTTCCATCACGTTCGGAAGTAGGAAGTCTAGCAATATAGACACAGGATTAGTAAAAAAAAACATGAACTTTTCATCGATGTGCTTCCGTAATAAATGTCTGTGAGAAAACTAGAACCAATACATACATGCAATTGGCTGACTTTGTTAATGCTACCAATCTCCCTCATTTCTTAGCTAAGCTGCTTTAGGGTTATTTTTTATGGTTATTTATTACTACAGATAATTTTTACAGGTCCCTTCTAGTTTTCTAATTTTCATACCCTGTTACTTTCCAGAATGCTACATACAGTAGTTTCACATTCCAACTTAGTCACAGTGCATTTAGCTAGTATTAGGTACGTGGTATATAGTAAATACTAATACTTGGGGCCGTGTGACATAATTAAGGTTATACCTTTGATTAAAAAACAAGTCTTGCATGCCCTGGCCACGTGGAGGAGGTGTCGGCTTAGCCGGTTTAGGAGGCAGGGCAGGCTTTCCCACTAATCTCGAAGACACTCCGGAGATGAAGTTAAGGCCACCATTGTTGTGTCCAGCAGAAGAATACCCATCACTTAAATTACCTCCGCTCATGGACGCATTATTATTTCCTCCAGAGGACGCTGTCTCCTTTGTACTTCCCAACTGTAAAACAAACCAATTTTTGGTCATTAATGTTATTTACCTAATTCACATACAGGTTGACCATACTACTGCCCGTAAAAATATGGGCTTCCATTCCTATTCCATGCAATTGCAATTGCAATATACACCCATGCACACCGTGTAGGTACTAGCATGCAATGCTGATTCATATAGGTACCTATTAATACGTATGTATATACATACATACAATGTATAGGCATTTGATAATCATCTGGGGCAAAGTGAATCATCTATCAAATGACAACAACATAGGTAAGCAACAAAGGTGAGTGATGAACTCGTGCGTTTGAAAAAACAAAAGACAAAGAAGTCATACCATTAATGGTAGATATAAAATTAAAAACAATCAAAAATAGAAGATAAGTACAGTTGTAAAGACAAAGACGATGGAAAGGAACCCACCTGGTTATTATTAGCAAGAGCACTTAGACCAGTAGATGGTACCGCATTCGTGATTGCTGTCGACGTTATGGGTGCTCCCGTCGGTCCCATTGTACTTGGTCGAGAATATGGGAAAATATTCTCACTGTTATTACTATTAGCACCAGTGGACATGACCTTCCCCCATGATGACATGTTCCCCATCGAGTTGAGAAGATTTTGTCCATTAGTAATGGCTGATGAGGAGGAATTTGAGGATGGAACGGGACTTGGAGAAGATTGTTGTTGCTGTTGCAACGAAGATGATCCTGATGACACATGGGATAAAGATGGAGCCGACAATTGCTGGGGAATTTGTTGATGATTGGCACTCTTGGCATTATGCTGATTTTGACTTAATAAATGATGTAATTGTAAGTTGTTATTATTACTACTGTAGCTTAAACTCTGATTAGATTTGCTTGTTTGTAAGTGCTGCTGCTGCAAATATTGTTGTTGTTGCTGGTCGAAATGCTTTTGCAGTTGTGGCGCTTGTTGCAACTGTTGGTGCTGTTGTTGGTGCTGTGGATCCAAGTGCATGATTTGCATCTGTTGGACGCTCTTCTCAAAATTATCTCGGTCATTTTTACTTGCAAATGGAGCAAATAATTTCGCATTGTAAGGCAACGTCTGATATTTTGGATCATTTTTCGTTGGAATTGACACAAAATCGTCCCCATTCTCCTGTAATTCAAGCAGAAACAATAATTAGCTTTAGTGCCTGTCATAAGCATGAGCCTACATTCTGAATAACAATATTGGCTCAAGTCAAACATGTTGGCATTATTAAAATATACACTTTTAAACTCCCACTATTGAAATCAATTTCCCACAAGGCACTGAGGCACAAGTATTCATTCCAATTTTGCAGTTAAATATCACAGCTTGAAAAAAAAATAGCCGCTTGCCTTTTTACCATCTTTGACAATCGCCTACATGCTCTGTCTCCCTTCACAACTTTATACAACACTTCCTTGAAAAATTCAAAATTGTAAATAAGGAAATAACAATGCTTTATGCTTAATGGCTACGACAGGTCAATTAATCTTCTCGACGTTCCAAAAATTCGACATCAATTATCTCATCGCCCGTCCGCCAGAAAATCATCATTTCCCGGCTTTTGTGAGACGTTCTTGAATGCATACAAAAGCTGTACATGTACAAATCCAAGTACAAATAAAAATGATTCAACTCATGACTCAATTTTTCCAGAAAAACCTCGTCCATGTAAGTACTTATGTATACATACACATACATAGTATACTATACACTACTGACTACGTAAAGATCACTTTCACAAAAAAAGAAACAACTGGAAATGACATCGTGTAGTATTTGTTCTTTTGTTAACTTTCCCCCATTTTATAAGTGGAACCCAGATCTGTTGATCGATTTCATTTGTCATTTTTTGTAATCATTACTGCATCCTTGCTAATCAAAAAATTGACATGCAGTAACTAACGTGCTTTTTTTCGTACACAAAAATAAAACCGCAATTACATTACTGCCTCCAATTCACTAAAACGCCTAAAAACAAAGGGTCTCCCCACAATACAAGATATCATTATCACATACACATATACATTTTAATGACAGAAAGGGAATCTAATCTAAATCCGTAACATTTTCAACAACATGCCATTAAAACAAAAATACTATCAATTATTTTTGAATAGCAATCAGCAACGATTGTACATATTTAATTAAAAAATAATCCTACGCCTAGAAAAAGTTTATAACAATCTCCACAGTTATCTCATATGATCGCGCTGTACTCATCTACTCGCCTTAAACACGCAAAATATTTAACATTACAAAAAATGTAAATTATAAGGAAATGTACGTATACAAATATGAAATATAAACACTGATACACCCCCACGAAATGACAGTCACCAGTCTGCCGAGACTGTGACTAAAAACGTACAGCAAGGGCAAAGGACAATATACTTCGTAAACGTGAAAAAAATATAGTCTGCATAAACTCAACACTGATAAAAACCTTACGCACTGGAGCAAGGAATCTCACCAGTAAATCAGTGTACTTGCTGATCTATTTAACCTACACTCCGTCATCTTGGTACATGTGGTGACATGATATGACCAGTGGTAGGAGAGATAAAACAACAACTTTTCAAAATACTGAAAAGATTCGAAACCGATAGGAACCGGGATTGTTATAAAACTTTATACTGAAGCACATTGCCTACTGGATTCACACGGGCATAACACCAAAATGACTTTCCCTGTACAAAAAGCGGCGCTGGGGAACTTGCGACATGTAATGTGGGAAATAAAAAAGAACAAAAGAAAGATTCAAATCGTAATACATATATGCGTTACAACAACCCCTTCGGCTTATGCATTACTTACACAATTGGCACTGTATACGCCATCAGATACATTATAGTTATACAGAAGACTCAATTACAGACAACCGAAAATGAAAACCCACAAAAATCCGTTCAAGCCGAATGAAAGCAACGGAAATGTTTTTCCATAACAGACTTATTAAAAGGTACAACCAATTATCCGTTCGATTTAATGAATCACAGAAATAAGGAACAGAAAAACAGTTTTATATTAGGTAGGTAGAAATAGACACTCTTGATCCCATACATATCCATTGATACCACCGTAGCCGTATTTGCTTCCATTCTTTTCAGGTTGTACCTTTATCATTATCTTCTGGATGTAATATAGGGATTTAAAATTTAATTTAGTGCTTAATACTGTTCCACGAGAGAATTGCCAGGCAGAGAAAATAGAATGAAGGCAAACATCCGAGGACAAATTTGTTTCACTTCGGAAAATTTCCCTAATGAAATAATCAGATCACACCTTTCAACCATCCTCACAATTTAAATCAATTTTCTTTGGCACTGGCTTTACATCCCCATTCCAGTCGGTCAGTATTAACACACAACAATAGTGGCTGGTGGCGTCATGAGCAAGATTCAGTAAAATTATTACTTACAACCGTCTCACCGTCTGAATAGCAACATTTGAACCATTCGATCGGAGGAAAGAGGCAATACAAATACAATTTTTAATAAATACTTCCTTGTACCACTTGGTCTTAACATTATTAATATATATACAGAAAAAATAAATAAAAAATTTAAAAGCAAAAAAGAAAAAAAAACGTGACAACAACTAACCTGATGTTTCAGTGTGACAGCCAACTGGTGATTCAAAAGTCGTTTCCGGTGGAGTCGTTCCTGCAACTCGGCGATTCTCCGGTCAATTCTCATGGCCTCGTCTTGTCTTTGAGACAAAGCAACTCTTTGAGCTGCCACACGGGTGGCTTGAGCCTCACGCAACTTCTGCCGGTACTGCAAAAACAGATAAACCACAACAAAGTCCTGTCAGATCTCTCACTTCATAAAATACACAATCCTCTCCTCTTCACCTCTCCCTCCTTCACTCATGCTTATGTTGTGTGTGTAATGTGTGTATTGTGTATACAAATACAAGCTTAAAGTATAAGGGATAACCCATACCTTTGGATATATGGAGCACGGAATTTTGCCCACACGCACCAAAAAGATTATGTTTATACATGTGCTTATGAAACGGAATGTGCCCTTCTTGCCTTCTGGCCTTTGAAAATAATGAAATTGCTGTCTAACACCCTTATTGTGTGCACTGTAATAATTACTATATATATAATTTACACACTGTACTATAAGAGGAAATGGAATCCATGCTGATCCCATACCTATACACATGTACACATATCTACGTTCATAATAATCATCCAAATAATAATAAAGACCTTTCATGTGCGATATAGTATACTACCACGGAAGGATAACTGTTTATCTGGCTTTAGAGCGTCCGTGTATACTTTTGACAGAATCAAGATCAGGGACGAGTCACCCTTGCTTGATCTTTGGGTGTACTGCACGTTTATGTATAACACATTCAAGCCAAAGAATCTCCTCTCACATATACTCCACAACAATAACTTGGATGTGTAGACATATTTATAATGCTCTATAAATGTTCACACTAGGGATTTATGAGCAACCTTTACGTTTGTATATCATCTCATAGTTGAAAATAAATCACTGGAAGCGCAACTCTGTACACACGAGTAAAACTCTTTGAAATTATTACATTTTGCTCTTTCACACGTTCTCAGTCATGCCATCGTTTGTGATATCGAAAATTATTATAGGTACATTACATATTACGATATCACTATATAAATATATATAGGTTATATATGCGTATATATATAGGTTATATATGCGTATAAATACAAAAGTACTGTGAAGAGTCCAGAGTACCCCATGAGATCCACCTTTTCATAATATAGCAAGTTGCAAGGCTTTCTTTTACCTCTTTTTGTGAATAAATTACTCTCAACCATATGAAACCCAAACATCTTAACCGAACCCGTACCCAGTACAGCACAGGATCTATCCCTTAATTTTAAATATAAATTACGTACTAGAATCTTGACTCGTATATCTATTACAAATTACAACCTTTTATCTTGCGTACTACTAATTAATTATTACTAATACGATGGCTTTCGCTCGCATCCGATTTCAGCAGTCACATTGGTCTCCTTGTAAAGGTTCCATTCGTCGATAGATTTTTTTTTTAATCCAAAACCTGACCAAATATAGGACGATTACACATGCAAATATGTTAGGTACACACAAATATTGACTTTGCCCCAAACCTTTTCCAGAAATTTCTTTGACCGAAGTAATACGAGTCAATGCCAAAGGATATCAACGTGGGTTTTATTTAAACGGGAAACAGTGAAATCTCATTTAATATTTGGTATTTGTATTTATTTGCATTTGATGCACAGGTTGCTCACAAGTTCTGGTAAAAGAACTCCCCTTCAGCAAAAACATATTCGACCATTCATTGAAGGAACTAAAAATATTCGTAGAGGCACAGGCACAACAAACAAGGAAAACCGTACTAAAAAAAACTCTCATGAATTTTGATAATCAACACTCAACACTATTAAATCTCCCAATACAGAAAAGTATGAGCTTTCCTGATTTTGAAAAAAGTCTTCCCTCTTGCCCCAAATACTAACTCAACCAAAAGCAAAGTACTTGTGTACGAAATGGTACACATATTACACACGTGTGTACACCTGTACACACTGTGTAAGTCTTGCAGTAAAAATACGTATGCCTTCATTTGCCCACCGTTTAAGTATTTCCCTGTGCTTTTTTGAAGGTTTCATGTGGAATGTACGTGGAAGTAAGTACCTGTTAAAAATAGGACTTTTACTTGATTATATTTGTTTTTTCCCCTACATTTTCCCTACCGTTGTTCCCCTCCTGCCCTCTTAAAGCCAGTGTTTCCCCAACAGAAACGGAATATGTGCGTGCAAAATAAAATGAAAACCCCAAAAACTAACGTACACTATACAATATTTTAGCTCTGAGGTGTCGATGTAGACCGTGGCCGTCAATAGACATATCTCAGCGAAATATTTATGCTTACTGCAACCACGTTTTCATCATTATTACGCGAGAAAAAAAACACACGCACATTTCCTTTTTTTTTAAACCATAGAAGCTTAAATACAGAAGGTTTCCCACGTGAAAAAAATCGCAAATTGAAGGGTGCATAAAGCAATGAAGCTGCTATTATTATTAACGCTAACTTGTGACTGCTTCGTTATTATATGCTGCAAAACCATCCTGAAATACCTTCTGAACTCGTTCCTGTTCAACATTTAACGCATGCACCACCTAATGGGTTCCTGCTCCTTTTGTAACAACACAAATAGTATGAAAGGCGGAAATAGTGGTCGAAATATAGCTACCACGCTTTAATATTCATCCATAAGAGACTACTGCCAAAACTCATGTGTATTCCTGTAAGGTAAGACACTTGAGCCTGTGGGATTTCTCTCGTCCCGTAAACTAAAGAATTTTTAAAATTAAGTTAAAAAAGGCAGAGTAATAAATAATACCCTTCTTTGGTATGCATCATACATGTACACAAGCATTAAAAAATATCAATGTATTCCCTTGCCATGATTGTCTCCAGAACTGAGTTATATTAAATGCTTTGCGACAATAATAATCGTCAGTCATATAAAACCTCAGATATTAGTGAAACACTGGTAAAAAAACCGTCACAATAAATATTATCCGACGGAGAAAAAGCTACTTGCTACCTTGCTAAGGCAAAATATAAGGAACATATCGTATACTTTTATACTTTATAATACTCAAGAGCCAGCAAAAAATGTACCAGAACTTGGACAGGTGCTCGTGTTCTCGCTTCTGTTGACGGATGGATATACAATTTCATTTATTTAACCAAAAGAAATAGGATAAAGAACCCACAGGTAAATAGCATGACTGGTGCCATTTCTTTCCGGGATTTATAGACGCCTTCGTCCATGTTATCAACACAAACACGCACCAACTTTCACAACTTCTGTCTCCAGCAAAAAAAAAAAAAAAAAAAAAAACGGGACAAAATGTAGGAGTGGCAGTTGTTTTCATCGAATTCATACAAGTAATGGAGGCAATAGGATTTCTTGAGCCACAAAAAGTCTTTTGGCAAGTGCCAGAATATATTACATTTCATGTCTCTCCAGGTAAATAAATGTGAGAATATGAGAACGGAAAGAATAAATATGTGGAGAAATCCCCTAGTACTCGCGTGCAAAGGATGGAGTGGGGGAACACCACAAGGAAATGAAAAAAGAGATCCAATTATTTCAACTGTAAATAATAAAACATGAAAAATATTCATGTATTCAACTTCTTCGGGTCGTACCTAATCAATAGGATGGCCATTAATCACACCTATAGCTACCCCAAAAAACAAAAAATGTTCCTACGGGGCATTATTATACACATGGAGCTAAGTCATTTTTTTTAAGGATCTGTCTGATCCGTAAAGTTAAGATTGTTTTTGTTAAAGCTTCGATTCACTATATAATCTATATAATACACTTTTACTTCCCTCCTCTTTCTTGCCCCAATTCATTCCGTCACACTTCAGGCCCTCTGATGTAGCTTACAAAGTCTTACAATATCATTATTTCCTCAAGAGAATAAAAGGAATAAATATTTTAGGACGTCCAAAGTAAATAAATACCCATAGCGTGCACCCATGTTCGTAGACAAAACATCTGGGAATGAATTCCAGGATCTTATTTTTCTTTTTTCTACCCTATGACCTCCTACCTTTGACTAAAACCTCACAAGGTTGGACCCCACCACCCCACATAGATGAGAATATTCTGAATTACTACTCAATTACCGGAATGGAATTACATTCTATGCATAAGAGCGTCAAAATTGGCGGGGAATGAAAAAGGTGGAAAAAAACCGAATTAACTCCCGGTATACATACTAGAGAAAATCTATAGAGATCTACTATACACCTGAGAATTTTTATTATTCAACTTCAGCCCACCTCAGGTAATTACTGCGGGGCTATAGGCACCTATGTGTCAGATTCAGATCCAAAATGTGGGTTTTTTCCAACGATGTGTGGTTTTTGACTATATCGAAATAGAATAGGAATATTATCCCCGATATTTCGGAGAAATATCCGAAACCACATCGGTACATACCATGCGAGGAGAAAGTTTGGTTAATCAGTAAAAGGTATGGTCCTGGTTCTCATTATTAGTTATTTTTACATGCACTCAATTTTCAATCAGAGAAAATAATTTCCGCATTGTCAGCTTCAATCAACGTTTCCAGAGGCTAGTTAGTACCTACTATAGCTTCAATAATTGGTTGGCAGAACCGAGGGAAACCGGAGATGAGAGGGAAAGCGGAGGAAAAAGAGGAAGTTGGATCCAATTTGATTGTCATTTCGTAATTACATTACATGGCAAGGCAATATGGGCCGGGTATTCAAGAAATTCTTTATACTTAATACTTACACATTTACATCGTCAATATCGTTATATCGACACATATGTACATGCATGCCTGATTTTCATTTCATCCGAAACCGAAAAAAATACGATTGTTTTTGCCCAGCCAAATGCTTACGCTTAACCAAATCCTCATTCCAAAAAAGGAAGACGGTATTTTGAAAACGTTTTACTATTATAAAATCATTGTCACTTTTGGACATCCTGCTGGATTTGACCGAAGTTATAACATACGATCTATACACATTGTACACATTTTGTTTATTTCAAACCTTTTTTCACCTCCAGAAAATTTCTGGAGCTGGCAGATTGGAATTCCCGGAACTGATAGACGTCATTACTTTCTAATGAAAGGTAGCAGTGGCAATCTTGAAGGGTCAAACGTTTTTTTAGAAGGGTAAAATTTGGAATTCAATGACACATCCACTTTTTGGGGAATCAGTTAATCAGTTCCTGGAATCTGGGTGACTTTTTACAATCAAGCTCGATCTCATAATCAGTAGAAAAGGCAATAGACTTTCAACTTTCTCGATCAATTCCCTTTCTATCTAGATTATACATCCATCCACTTTGTAAATATTTAAATATTTTTGTAAATAAATACGTTCGTACCATGTTAGCTTCTGGGACGTTTAACCTGCGATTGAGATTAACCACATTAATGCAGGTGCTACGCCCACAAGATTAATCGTATACGTTAACTACGTTTACTATAGCTTGTACAAATATCAACTATCAACTTAGATTCATTCACGGTCAAGAGGAGAATAGAAACAAATAAGTTATTTACCTGGAATCTAAAATGTAGTTTCCAAATCAAGTAAATTTTTGAAGTAGTTTATTCCCTACCGTCTTATCATAGACATGAGGTATAAGCAATTGTTTAGTTAAACAAGCAATTATTAGATGTCTTCTTCGCTTTTCCGCATCAAATCAAGAGTATTTTATAGGTATTACTAAAACCGAATTTAAATAAAACAATGTAACAAACTTCCCACCAATGCTGTGAACTTGAATGTTATTATTACCGGTGTCTAATTAATGTATCACTTTTTACTACAAACGTATAGATCAGGCAGTTCAAAAACACCTAAATATTTTTATAGATTCAATGTAATAATTACCAAAATATTACGTTTGTCTTTAATTAAAATTAGGTAACTGATTTAAACAAATTACCTTTTAGCTCGTTAAAAACAAGCAAATGCACAAAATGGCACTTTTGCCGCACCTTTTATTTATTAAGGAAAAACACAAGGGAACAACAATAACCGTCGCTCAAAAGTTTTCACGCGGAATGAATGGGTCTAAATGCATACATAGGGCCTTATATATACATACATGTACTTACTATATATATATCCCAACACATAAATTCACTATACCTATGTACCTATATATACAACATTTTAATATCAACAATAATGTCAGTCCATCGCTTAAAAATATCACATACCTATACCACAAAAACGAGCAAAAAAACTGAAAATTCAAGCACATCGGCAAAATATTTTCGATGCAGCCTAATTTTTGTCATTTATTGTTGAAAACGTACCGGTCAAATTCCGGTGTTAAATTAAGATATGCAATTCCGGGAAAGATATAGAACAATCCATAACTAAAATGATGAAACACACCAAAAGAAACGATTGTTTTTGTAGCAAATTGTACAATTGTATATCTTCTATAACCTTTGAGTTTTATCGCGTTTTGCTGATCACAGAAAAGGGCATTTTGTTACCATTTATTTGGAAGTACTATAGCTCAATTAAACCAACAAGAAGCATTACGTTTTCGAGTATGGACCTATCCTCAAAGCCGCTTTTTAATCGAAGATTGAATAAAAACGGATGAATCGGGAACTAAAAGTGATATTCATCTACGGAAATATCGAAAGTTGTCCATCAAATCGTCAAAAATCAAAATTTGATCATCACTGGGACAGATAGTGGACTCTCAGAAAGATGGTCTATTGAATATAAAGTTCCAAGACTTTTATTCCCCTTGCAAATCCTACATTCTCGGTGTTGTGAAAGAAATATAGAAAGTTAGAGAAAAGGAAGATAAAAAAAAGGAAAGCAGAAAAAGTCGATTAATTCGCGATTCAACAAATTTTATCTATTGAAAAGAAATAGATGTATGTAATATTTCATAACATTGAATTTGTCTATTCTCCTACAAGTATCCTTAAACATAATCCTGATCAAAATTCAACTCACGAAAAATATTGAGCCACTTTTCCTCGCTCTGTTACTGCCACTTCCAATAGCTTTCTCCTATAATAGTACAATGCTTTCTAAAAAAAAAAATCTTGTAAATGGCAGAACTATAGAAAAAATTGGTGCCGAAACCACAGACTAACTTTTGAATGCTGTACAGAAATTTCTATTTTGATGGACAACAAAATGACTCAAGTGGCACACCGAAATACAATTACAGCTCCTTACAATAATTTACGAGTGTTCAAAAAAAAAAGAAACAAAATTTCGAATTTTCAGCTTTTCATTCAATTAATTCTACCCCCTCTAAAAAAAATACAGCAAATAAAAATTGATGCTTCCAATCCACATTAATGGCAATTGCTAATAATTCTAGAAATAAAATAAACTAAAAAAATGCACTACCTTTAAACTAAAATATTCCTCCTTTCCACAGTTCTCCAAATGGTTCCAATAACTTCAACACAAAAACTTAAGCACTGAAGATTTGAACTATGTTGAATTTCAAAATTTCACAAAAATCTGCTTAAAAGCAATCTCGTCCGACCGTCAGCTTGAGCAAACTGTTAAGACGAAGACGATTCATAATTTTGGTGCAACTTATGATTCCCTGTTTAATTTACAAGGTATATAGTAATACTATACAGATTATTATGGATATATATACCCATTGTAGTTAAAAAAAACATTTGATTCAAAGCGTGAAGAAAGGGTTAAGTTTCATTCATTGTTGCACGATGCCCCTATATAGTATTAGACACGATATACGTACGAAAAAAGGTACGCACAATTTTCTGTCAGTATATAGATTCTACTTTATTAGTAATCTTGAAATTATCTTTAGTTACATATTATTTGCAGTTCAAAGTAGACCCATTTTACTTTATACAAGACTGGATCCAGGTCACAGGGCAACCCAGTAACCAAAAGAACACACTACTAAACCAACCTATAGTGTTATGCATGTAAAAGAAAACACTTGAGCAAAAACGCATCTTTACGTTAGGCGTGTAAGTAGTGAATGCTCATCTAGAAATAATTACCATCAACAACCGTGACCGTAACCAACAATTTCCCTGTTTGCATTATTATATTACTTATCTACTGAAAAAATTTTTGGATGCTCATCTCCGTCTAAAATCATAAAAACTAGCCGGCCATAAACGTAATTGAAGAAACCAATGATAATCTACACGTGCATAATTAACTCTTCCATCAACTCTGGAGGAAGACGACACCAATAAGCCTCATTAGAAATATGCAGTAATAGTGCAGGCAAATATTGTCTTCATGTGGCCCATAACTTAAGTCAAAGTTATTTATTGGCGCTTGATTACCAAGAAAAAACTCAAAAGCTCTATAAAGCTAACCGTAACAGTCATTATCTGGAAATTTAGGCAAGACAAAATTGTATGCACATCCGGAAGCATCATTAACATAACTTTTCATCATTTCAATAAAAAAAATTAACTAATATTAAAATTCTGCTTTTGAACCATCTCAAAATGACCCAGGCTCTGACTCCGGTCTGATTGCAATTGCAGTACAAACAGAAAACCAAATAGGAAATAACAATTACAAAAAATCTCTTATTCAAATGGATATGACTGGGGAACAATAATAATCGAATTTTACTTTTTGAATCCATTACAGGGCGCCATAAAATAATAAATGGAGCAGTAACTGACACGTACTATCAATACTGACTTTTACTGACATTTGAAACCGTTTTTTTGTCCATTGTGTAATTAACCCTTCTACAAAATTTCTACTCCGACTTATACACATAATTGTTATTCGTCTTTAACGACCTGTCGGCCAGCTTCTCCGTCTCTATACATTATTCAGTAATGCTCTTCAATAATGCTTATTATATTATTCAATAATGCTCTTCTCCTGTTGATTAATTTATTTGAAATTAAGAATTCAACACGGGAGTACTAAATTCTTTGCTCTGACACTAAAGAACAGTGTCAAGGTCTCATGGGAAGTCATTGCTGGCAGGCGCCTTATTTTTTTTTTTTAGAAACTCAATTGGCAAGTAAAGTTCATTTTCGATAAAGATATATAACATGAGTTATGACTATGACTATACCGTTTATAGATAAGTACAGACATTTGTAACTTGTAACAAAATCATTCACTGGGGAAGGTAAATTAAATTGGGAAAAACAAACATCCATTATATGAGGATGTAAGGATTAAGGAAGAAAGCTGGCAGGTATTTTCTTATATTTATACATGACGTACATAGGTGAAAAAATATTCTCAACAGTGCAATAATTGTTACGTCCATATGTAGGTACGTGTGTACATATGTACGTACTATAACAATGAAATATCAGGCTATAGCGAAAAATTAGTTGCTCTGGCGAGTGTTTAAGAGCAGCCGAGAAAGACAAAAACAAAGAAATACTCGTTACAATACGTTCCACACCAATATGCTTGGGCAGATTCGCAAGAATGATTATTACATGTCTTTTCCCTGGTAAAAACAGTCATTACACTCCTTTCGTGGTGCCAACTGAAAAAAAAAAAATCCTACAAACAATCGTTGGTGGTGGTTGAAAATGACAACGGCTGGCGGATAAGCCATTACATCTGCTAATATGAATTGCCTTAACACCCACGTATTTAACGTTACATTATCCCTACATTGCGTGTGTGGCTCTGCATGGAGTATATTAACTTATCTTTTGGAGAAATTCAAAACTCCCATAATCAATTTTTGAGTAATGATCTATGACCTGAACAAAAGCAGAGTTTACACCCTCCCAAATATCATTATAATCCATAACAACTGTCACAAATCCTCCTCTATAACGGACGGACAGGAGGGCGATTGTCCACATGAGAACCTTTGTAGTTCAAAATATCGTAAGGCTCTTGGTTTTTATGGGGATCTCCATACATGTTTGATTTTTTTTATAAGCTTCTGCTAGAAAGGATGAAAACTGCACATGAATAACTACTATTTAAAGGAAATAAAATAAAATCATCAATTGCTTTCGTACATGTACCACAATCCGACTGCATCTTGACTTGAACACATTTTTTTTTGTATGTACACGAGCAAACTTTCTGCTACTTAAATAGTTTTCCACTAAAGGGTTAAATCCATAAAAACTCATGCAATCTCCGACACATTTATCAGACGCGATCTTGACAAGTGCAAAAAGTAAGGACATGAAGGGTGAAGAAGAGCTCAATTAAAGTGGGAATTAATTTCGTGTGCAAATTACGTCTGCCTACACCTGGTTAAAGGCGATCACAAAAAGGGTAAAAATCATCGACCTGAACGTTGCTAATTCAAAAAATTTGAATTAAATTTTTAAACTAAATTAATTTTATGGTAATTTAAATTTAAATAAAAACAAATGAGTTTTAAATGCTTTCACCACCTTACAGGTAATTCAAGCCGTATACAATGACAGAATGCAGAATGCTTAATGACGTCTACAGCTCTAATTGTGTGCGTATGCAGAATATGTATATGTATACATTATACATATTATATGTACGGCCTTTGGGCCTGCATCAACGTGGTCTTAAATCCGAAAAGAGATGCATACATACAATGTCATATCTGTACATTACAAATTCAGCCAGTTTAGTATTAAAGTGCATAAAAATTATTTTGTGTCTGTTTTTGTGTGTGTAGGTAAAAGATAAATTTAATACAGGTAGTCCATGTAATTCAATGTGTAAATAATTTCAATGAAATTTGTAATTAAAAAAATAGAAATTTGCAATTTAAAAAGAGATTTGTTAATTGAACAGGATCGAAACTTACCATTAGTTCTCGACGAAGTTTTTCAAGCTCCATTGCGGCGGCGGACGGCCCATTTGTGGGTTCTTTGCCTCCCCGTCGAAGATCATCGAGCTGTCTGGTCAAATCTTCAACTTTGGCCACCGCCACGGAAAGTTCTTTCTCCTTCTCATTGAAGACAGCTCGTAATGACTCCAAGTCTGAACCTGTGGGTGGGTCACAAGAATGATTGTTGTAATAATAATAATAATCTTGATCACAGTAATCCCTTAATGGACACAACGACAACATTGGGCAGAAATAAAAAAAAAAAAAACGGGGGAAAAAAATCACTGAGATGATTGATTTTACACGAGTTCAAATAGTTAATGAAGTACAAATGTTCCGTGTGCATATGTATGCAGAAAAACGTGGCAAAAAGGGAAGATTTATTTTTTGACGCCAACACCAAAGCAATGCTTCAACTACAGCGTCTCTCCCACTACATGTAACATCCGAGAGCTGACAAATGACTGCAAAATTATACCGTAAAGAGCTTACAGTATAACTGCCATCAGAAAACGGTACCCTTTACTTCCTTCGTCATCCACAATCAACATCGGTGATCAATACAGCAATAAAAACTTTATGTGCTTAACTTCCATGCTTAACTATATAGTTATTAAGCATGAAAAACAAGCATGCACAGACTCCCGTATTAATTTGCACCAGTTAAAAAAAGATGAGTCACAATCAACACAAGAAAAAATGGGGCATAAAAACGTTTGTATTAACGAAAAATCTACACATAAACGCTGATTCCTGACGAATGCATATGAATAAAACAAATAAAAAACAATAAATAAGTATAATTACGAATCAGATCAAACAAACAATATACACACGAGCGCAATTCAATCAAATAATTTATTTTAAATTAATCGCAACTTAAATTCCAATATTTTAGAGAACGTTTTTAGCTCATGCATTTTTTTAGTAAAATTTTGTGAAGTTATTTGTTGACTTTTTGGGGTTGCTGTTCAAATTTTAATTATGTACATATGTATAAATAGGTAGGAGAAGGTTGGTTGTCCTTGCCCATAAAAAATCAATTCAAATATTTATGAGTCTCGTCGACAATTTTTTTCCCCTCTTGACATATTACGGAAAGGACGTTGGAGGGAAAGGTCTTTCATTTCTAATGAGCCTGGGCTTGTCTGATATCTTTTGGCACTTTAGAAGGAGTTCTTGTAGTGATATAATACATTTATAGGTAAATTTTGGACATGGAAAGACTCCTTTATGTACCTTGGCCACATTATGTATAATTACCAGGGATCGATCCTCCTTCTCCTCCTCATTTCCCCTCCTCTAAACCTCCTCCTTCCTCCTCCTTTTCTCCATCAAAATCACCACTTTCTTGTTCAGACTTTTTTTTTTGGTATTTGCCTACCACCTCCCTCGAACGTACCATGTGTCTACCAGTATTAAATAGAGCTTAAGGAATTATTACGTCCTATTATACCATTTACTTGGATCCTAATGTGCATTCCCACATGAAAGAAAGTTTTTTAAAGATCCACTTTCTTTCTCTCTTTAACTTTCAATTTCTTTCTCTATCTCTCTCTCTCTCTTCATCTCCCAAGTTTTTCTAAAGGATTTACCCTTCTTTTTCCCAAGGACTTTTATCATTCGAGAATGAGTCTTTTGTCAGCTTTTTTTAAATTCTTTTTTCTCGACAAAAGCTACAACCACATTGGATAGACAGATTTGCTGCAGACTTGTCTGCATTGGGAAAAATCACTTACTAAAAGAGAAAGTGGGGGAGAGAGAGGAGGGTTTTGAGGAAAAAATTGAGTAGACAAAAGTCAAGGGGGGAAAGGCCAAGGAGAAAAAGCTTTTATAACTTTTTGAGAGAAGTGAATTTGAGGAAAGCACTTATAATCCCTGCCGACTCTTTTGGGGATATATTCCACTTTTGATAGAGAATACTAAATACTCTTTGATGATGGGAAAGTTTTACCGTTTGCGTAATTAATAAGGTTTCTCTTGCCTCCGTAAACAAACAAACAGAGGGGAGACAGATGCTCTGGTAAAAGGTTACGAGGTGAAGATCAGAGAGAAAGAATGTATATATACATATGTACATATGTACAAACTACATAACGTATGCTTTGATGAATCTGTAAAAAGTCTAGATATTTGAGGATCCTTACAAAGTCGGATTTCTACCGCTTCTTTTCAGTGTTCTAGAGAATCATGAAAAAAGTGTCGGATTTTAGTGGAAAAACGTATTTGCACAAGAAATGTAATTATGAAAAAGACTCCATGCTTGAAAATGATATCTGAGCTGGACATTAAAGAGAGTGTGAGAATGTAACCACTAAATTGAAATGTGCATATGTATATAGATATGTAATATGTAATTTGAGAAGGGATTTTTTTCCGGCTTTAAAGAAATGTGCCTGTTTTTTAAAAGGAATATGTATATTGTCCCGCTGATGACATCCTTTAATATTTATTTTTGTACTTATTTTAATTACCTTTTGTAAATTTTTTAAAATTACATCCTTGTGCTTGTTTGAATTTTTTGTAATTATTTATGCTGTCTTTTGAAATTTATATTTTTTAATTCTGCTCTTTCACCCTTTTTATTTGTTTCAAATGTATTACTATATGAATGCCTGTGTATATACTTTAGCATTTTACTTATGAAAATGATGTGCACCTACTTTGAAGTGTGAAGAGACATTCGGTTGCCACTTGTACTTTTTTCTATTTATTCTCTTTTGCCCAACTGAAACAGATTCCATTTCGACCTTCTACTCGTCAAGGGTGAATAAAAAATCAATATTATTTACTGAAAAAATTGTTTGAAGAAAGTCTGAATAAATGTTGGTGGAGTGTGTAAAGTTAAGACACATCAAATATTTTACGTAACTGGTAGTATTTATAGTACTTGTAACGTTGTAAAACATGCTTCTTTCTTAAAGCTCATGGAGTAAAAATGTACAGTGGATTTGAAGTACATGCACAGACAGCATTTTATTTGCTTGAAATTAACAGGTTTTTCATTTTTGGAATTTTTTATGTAATATTATTAGTTAAACCCAGTGAAAATTGTCCTGCCACACATTGCGGCAATGGCAATTCATACACGTGGGAACCAGACCTGACAAAATCCATTGCCGCGTGTCGTTTTGATTATTTTATATCAATTAATTTGGCTGCTATGATTAAGTCTGTTTTTGCCTATAACATTTCCCCCAATTTCTTTGATACTGCTGGTGTTCTCACAATATTTTCTCTGTTCAACATCATTTTTTTCTGATCATGTTTTTTTACCTATACAAATGTTTTGTACAAATGTAAAGATTTCCTTCTTTTTCCAGGGTTCCGGAGAAGGGAAAAAACAAACGTAGCATGAGCGATAAAAACAACTGAAGTGGACTGGCAATTACCCTGTAATTGTTTTATATGGCACACGTCGGGTGGGGATTTTGGGCTAAAATAAGTGCTAAAAATTCTAGAGGTGACCACCAGCACATGTTTGAGGAGTGTGAAAATGCACGCTCTTTACATGTACGACGTGGCACAATATTATTTTTAGAATTTTACCCCCTGATTTTACCTCCTGATTCTTGTCTAAATTTTCCTTTCAAATGGACTAGAATTCCGAAACCTAAAAAAATGTTGTAAGTGGAATTGTACTGCGGGTGCTTATATTTTATGTACATATGTATACATACGTACCAGCACACATATGAATGATATACCCCGTGGAGGTGTGTATGTAATCAGAAATTGGAAAATAATTCTTGGAGATAAAACAAAAGTTAGACCTGGAGCCCATTTGGGGAATTAAGTGAAAGAGAAAGCTAGAGAGAGAGAGAGAGAGAAATCGAGAAAGGCGATTAGCATTTAAAAGGGTTCCAGGTACAACTTTCAAATCCTTTGAGAAAAGTTTATGTGGCGGAAAAGTACGGGTGCTTTTCAGAGTTTGTATTTTTTCCCCTTTTATTTTATTATAGCCATGTGGAGAAATGCCCAATCGCTTTCTCTCACGCTAGGTGTGCACAATAATTCTGTAATTTCCGCTAAAATTATCTTTGGAATCTACAAGTACGCATTTAGCTCCTTGTGTCTGCGGTTAAAAAAATCTCATGAATTTCTCGAATCCCTTTCTCCTTCAAAACTTTCCCTCCCAATTTATTTACCCATTTTTATTATTCAAAATTATTTGTATTGAAAATTAAGTCTTGTTTTATCCTCTGTATTTCCATCTTCTTTAGTTCCTTCTTTCCCCACTATATAATTACACACTAGCCTCCACTAATAATGTAATGAAAGAAGGCACACGCGCTTCCAGGACATGGGAGGAAATCCGGGGGAAAAGTTGGCAAAAGTTCATTAGGAAAAAATGCAAATGGGTTTTACATTATGCGGGCTTCATTGTGTGTGAGTGAGGGTGCGTCTTCCAGTCTTTTTTTCCAGTTTCCTTTCCAGGCTGGAAGAAGAAGCTCTCTTTAGCAATCTCTCTAATCTTCGTTAGCTATGCTCTTCTTTCTCCCCCCTGTAATTCCTTCTCCTGTCCCTCCTGGACTTCTCTGGAAATCCATTCAACCTTTACATGCAGGGAAATGGAAAGTAAGGAAAAGTTTGAGATTATATGTTCATATATGTACATATATACACATGTATATAGCTATACAAAAGAACGGGAAATGAATTGCTTTGTCGACGCAAGGCCAAAAAAATGTCCTCCTCCTTGTGTGTGTCTGATGTCCAACTTATTTTGTTTGATAGCTAAATTCTGTTGTCTCTCCCGGTGAAATGCAGGAGTTTGTGCCAGGAAAATGTAACCACAATACAAAGAAGGTATTCAAGTATAAGAAAAAACAAAGGGTTTGGAGGAAGGATGTATAGGACGAAGGAAGATGAATGACTGGAGAATGCAGGTATGTATATGCACATAATATATAAATATATATAGGTACATAAAAACATCCCGAAATTTAAAAAACAATCCGCAGAAGCATAGACACAATCTAAAGTCTGAGCAGGGAGGGAAAAGTGATTGGACAGAAAGAAAGCGAATGGAAGAAATACAGCGGATTAAAAGAAGAAGATGAAGTAGATAGACGGAGAGTGACAGATGAAGATAAACTATGAGGGAAAAGGTGAAGAACAGCACAAAAAAGGGTAAAGGAGAGAGATAGGGAGGGAAACAGAGAGCGCAAAGAGGGGAAATTGGACAAAAGAAGAGAATTTAAAAGTGAAAATGAGGGTAAAGAATATATAAAAAAATATAGAGTGAAATGGAGTGAGATAAAGAAACGAGAGAAATTGAGAGAGAAAAAGAAAAGAGAAATGTCAAAGGAAGAAAATGCAAAATAAAATAAAGTATTAAACAGGGGCAAATCAATACCAAATAAAGGAATTACAAGAGTAAACAACAAAAGAAAACAGAATGAGAAATACCAACACAAACAGAGATATCAAGACAGAGAAACACAGAACAAATAAGAGAAATCAAGAAAGAAAAATGTAGGCGAAAATAGAGAAGAATTTAGAGAAATCAAGAGATCAAAATAGAGAAGAAAATATAGACATCAAGAGAAGAAAATAGAGAAGAAAGTGCAAAAGAAAATAGAGAAATCAAGACAGGAAAGTAGAAAAGAAAATGCAAAGAAAATTAAGAAGTCGAGATAGTACCATAGAGAAGCAAATTCGAGAGAAAATCGAGAGAAAATCGAGAGAAAAAAAGAGCAAAATAGAGGAGAATATGCAAATGATAATGGAGAAATGAAAACATTAAAATAGAGAAGAAAATGTAAATAATAATAGAGAATTAAAAACATTAAAATAGAGAAGAAAATGTAAATAATAATAGAGAATTAAAAACATTAAACTAGAGAAATAAAAACATTAAAATAGAGAAATAAAAACATTAAAACAGAGAAATAAAAACATTAAAATGGAGAAATAAAAACATTAAAACAGAGAAATAAAAACATTAAAATAGAGAAATAAAAACATTAAAACAGAGAAATAAAAACATTAAAATAGAGCAGAAAATGAAAATGATAACGGAGAACTAAAACCTCAAAAGAGAGCAGAAATTGCAAATGATAACAGAGAAATAAAAACAGCAAGATAGGGAAGAAAATGCAAATGAAAACGCAAAAATCAGATCAACAGAGGAAAATAGAGAAGAATATACAGGAGCTTAAGAAAACCAGAGAAAAGGAGATGTGAAAAGAGCGAGACAAGAAATGACCTAGTAAATAGTAGTGGAATTATTCCGAAGGTAGCCGAAGAGCAAAAGAGAGACTCATTGAGGAAGCAGACAGATAGAGAGATAGTCAAGAAAACCAGAGAGAAAGTACATAGCATCTAGAAAAGTGAAAGCGGAAAAACTTGATGGAACTGAAAAGCCAGACACACACGCCAGGGAAAGGACACCTATTGAGGAAACTGTGTTAGGTAAAATTAACCACGGGAAAGTGTGGAAAAAACCACACACACAAACCTACAATTTATCTCGTTCCAGCTACTTTCCCCTTATTTTGTCCCTCCAATTTAAAATACCTGGATGGAAATGAGGAATTCTGGCTCTACGTTCCTCTCATACACTGGTCCCGACAAGACTACCTCAGAATATACGTAGTATCCTTTTTTTTTGTATTTTAAGTCCGACGCTATCTCATTAGCCCTTGGTAGCGGTTGAATTAATCGACAAGAATTTTTTTTTATTCCAACTCTGCCATCCCCACCCGTTTTTTTTCTTCTCCTCCCGTCCAAAGCATACGGAAGTGAGGAAGCCAGGAAAAAAAGTTCCTCATCATCATGTATGCCAGGCATTATGTACACAAAGCCAAATGCCTGCCTACCTAGTAATTTGCAAAAATGTCCTTTCCCGTCCATTCCATTACGGTTGTGTGGGATGAGTAAAGTTTTCTGTTTTTTTCTGTTTTTTACTCTTTTTTTTTCTCTCTCTCCCTTTCTCTCTCTTGTGAAGATTTCTGTTAGCTTTCCCCTTTGCTAGTAGATACGCACACGTATTTTTTCGGTTGAGGAGACCGCCGTATTCTACGGGAATCGACACCCTCCGAAAAAAAAGTTGTGTTTGGAGATGGTATGGAGGTGGTTCTTTGGGAAAAAGAAAGTTTCCCTGTAATTACTAGGGAGGAGGTGGAAGCCATGATTAGAAGATTGCTGTTATTCCCGCCTTGGAAATCCTTTTTTTTTTCATGTATCTCATCCATCCTTTTGGGTTTGTTGCCCATGTTTCCTCCCGCCCCCATTGTACATACTAGATCCCTTAGGACTGATAATTTCCTTTAATGATAGTAAATACTTTTTTTTAGGGAGGGGGAGTGCTCCTTTACCATCCCATGTTCGCGTAAGCAAGTAGGCTTTTAAATAAATAGGAAGATTCATGGTATCGTTTAAAAGCCTTAAAGGTACTGGGTCCACTCTGGCCGCAGATTTTCTCCGGTAATTTGTGGAAGGCGGGAGGGGAGTTTTATTTTTATTTTTTTCAAACAAGATATTTCATTCTTAAAGGGGGAAAGGCTGCCACAGTGAGGTTTGCTCAGCAACCGCCGGCCAAGGTAATTAAAATGGGGAGCGAAGCATGGGTAACAAAGTAAAGTGTGGAGTTTAACCAGGCGGTGGAATTTCCGTTTGAGGTAATTGGTGGGGGGAAAGCTGTTGATCAAGAAGATACACTTGCGTCATGGGCAATAATTAATGGACTCGGGTTGTCTATCTTACTCTTTGCGTAGCTATCCTTGCTCTCTCCGGGTTTCCTTAATTTTTTTTCTATTTCTCTCGGCCTATTCATTACTCTTTCTACCTTGTTATTTAGTACTCTTTCTCTCTATTTTCCTCTCTACTTCTTCTTCAGTCTCTATTTTTCCTCTCTCTTTAGTTCTTTTTCATTCTTCAGTCTCTCTATTTTTCCTCTCGCTTTACTTCTTCGTCAGTCTCTATTTTTCCTCTCCCATTAGTTCTTTTTCATTCTTCAGTCTCTCTATTTTTCCTCTCTGTTTAGTTCTTTTTCATTCTTCAGTCTCTATTTTTCCTCTCTCTTTAGTTGTTCTTCCGTCTCTCTGATTTTCCGCTCTCTCTCACTATTTCCCCATCCTCTCGTTGTTTCTTCTCCTTTCCCTATTTTTTCTATTTCTCCCTTCCCGGCATTCTACCTAGGTATGTCTATATTTTTTCTTCAGGTCTCTGTTTCTTCTTTTGTCTCGTTATTTTGCCTTCTCCCGTTTGTGTCTTTCTTCTTTACATTCTTTGTTTCTCTCTCTGCTGTCCTCTTTGCTCGATCTTTTCTTTTATCTCTGTTTCCTTTTTTTCTCATTTTTTATTTCTCCACTTGTATCTCTCCCTCTCCGTTTATTTCTTCTCTCTTCGTTTTTATTTCCCTGTCTTTCCTTCTTCTCAATCTCTCTTTGCCATTTTCTCTGCATATTTCTCTCATTCTCGTTCTCTCTGTTTTGTTTTTCCCAAATTCGTTTAATGTTTTTTACTTTCTCTCATTTCTCTCTTTGTATTTCCTTCTTGATTTCTATTTCTCTCCTTCCTCTCTTTGTATTATGTTTCTATTCACGTCTCTCTCTATCTGCATTTTGCTCCATATTTCGCTTTCTTTTACATTTTGCTCCTTGTTTCTCACTCTCTCGGTTTGTACTTGCATTTCTGTTTTAATTCTCTCTTTTTTGTTTTTCCCTCTCTCTTTCAATATTTTGCTCTTTATTTCTATCGCTTTCCACATTTTACTCTTTTCTGTATATTTCTTCTCTATTTTCTCTCGTTCTATATTTTTGTCCCTGTTTCTCTCTCTCTTTCTCTCTCTCTCGGTTTCAATTTTCCTTTCTATCTGTTTCTTCTTTCTGCTCGTTGCCCATTGCTTTGTCTTTATATCCCCGAGTCGTACGAAGTAATCCAGTTTCATGCAGGAAGTCTTAGTGGATAGCACAAATAAATGAGAGGACCTCAATTACACGATTAAAACCGGGAGAAGGAGTGTCTATTTTTGGAAACCGAGAGCGTTTTCTTAAATCGCGGTACTAATTTGTCAAAATGACTCCATACGCCCGAAAAGACTTTAATTTAATACATGGAACAACTACTACAAGTCTCCCTGCCACACTCAGCTAAATTGTGTTTTAGCAGTCCGTTTACGCATATATAGTTGATGTGGTGTTGGCCCGTGGATGTGAAATGGGAATTAGTGTCTCCGACTTTCTCCGTCAGCCAAAACTTCCCCTTTTCTTCTCCACATCCCATCTTCCCAGTCTTGTGTGTTCATTTCCAGGAATTCCAGGGAATGACCCACTAAATCCACTTGTCTTAGACCTCTCGTACTCATCTAATAATAGGAAATGTAACCCCCTGCAGACATGGAGAGAGAGAGAGAGAGAGTCAGAGAAAGACAGTAACACCTTTCATTCTCATTTGGAGAAGAGATTTTAGCTTCATGTAATTGTCCAACGTTCCAGGAAATCATCCCCTTGTGGCTGTTGAGATGGACGGATATAGTAGTTATAGATATAGTTATAGCCACAAATTGTACCAGGCTGCTCTTGTAATATAAGGAACCCCGGAAAGCTAAAGCTTATATGGATTTTTTTTTGCAATGAAGTTGCTCTCTACTGCTCTAATGAAGACAGGAGATGACCGTATTTTGCGCCAGGTGTTAATTAATGAGCAAATATTTAATTGACTTGCTCCCTGCCGTGTCCCTAATGATAGGAGTTACATAGTACCTATGGTATCATATAGTCACCAGTCACCATTAGGAACAAGACCCACCATGTCGGAAGGACTGTCACTGTCACTTAAACGACGCTTTGGTTTCCTGTGCACACTTTTAATAATCTTGTAGATACACCGGGGACTGTCGTGTTTTTCTGGGGGGTTAAATGGAAATGGACTATTATAGACTGTTATATATTTTACTGGAATATATAGGGGTCTGTAATGGTGACGGAATTGTACAGTAGAGGGATGGAGATAAGACCTAAAGGGGCATCATGTCAGTTTCAGGCGAGACCGCCTTCCTCTGAAGCGTGAGACCAAACCTCATGAGGGGTGGTGACATGATGTGTATACTTTAAACTAATGAGTCGCTGAGAACTCCTGGAGAAAACTGTATCTGTCATGACTTTGTCTGCATGACCTCTGTAGTAATCTATGCTGGAGAAAGGATGAAAGGTTAACTTTTAATGGTTGACAAATGAAACTGATATTCTAAATGACTTTCTTTCTCTAACTTTCACCCCGAATTGCTTTTTTTCCTTTTTTCATCGTAAACGATTTCGTATTTTACACGAAAATTTGAAATTTCTAATGCAATTTCCAATACAATTTTCCAAAACAATTTCCAATACAATTTTCAATGCAATTTCCCATGCAATTTCCAATACAATTTCCAGCGCAATATCTAACACAATTTCCAACGTAATTTGTAATACAATTTCTAACGCAATTTCCAAAACAATTTTCAATACAATAATTTCCATTACAATAAAATAATTTATACGGATTTCATGTATCATATTTTACACGGAATTACTATTTTATGATTTATTCTGCTATATTCTGCTTCATCCATTTTGGAATTGGGAGTTGCTTGAGTTGTTATTTAAACTTGAAATGATTGCGATTTTATTTTTGATTGCGATTTTAGCATTGCCATGTTCCAATAACTTAATTTTTTGCGTATTTCTTTGGGGATTATTTTAGATATTTTCTGGCATTTACAAGATCTTTGTCGCAAAAAAATAAAAATCTATGTTGTTGGAACATTTGCATTTCTAGCTGTGTTTATATTTGTACATTTAATGGCTGCCTTATGGAAATTTTAAGGATAATATTCCTCAAGAATGTTGTTTTCCTTCTATTGTATTTAGAGATCAATATTTTTTCTGAGCAATGAATTCCTTTAAGTCCTGAGGTATAGCTTACATACATCCAAGGATGAGAGGAAATCAATATTAATGTGGGCTATTAAGCCACGAGTAAATTATATTAATTGGTTTTTCACTCCCAAGGAAATTTAGGATCGTACGCATGCCGTTCACAGGTGACAAGGATAATTGCGACGTATGGCTTGTTTATTTGCTGAATATCCCCTCAAAATTAGTTGTCATGTATGTATACGTATACATATATGAACGTATGTATACGTATACACACAATTGCATGTATTCGGAATTAATTCGGGACCCCGCTGACAAAGGCTTGTCACCCGCATTTGTTTGCCTCACGTAGCGAGCCCGGGGGAAAGCAAAGGGATAATCATGGGACCGATATTATTGTCTACCTATATGTGTTCATACATATGTTCTGTGTTCGGCTCAAATAAATTAGAATCAACACCCGTGAAGCACACTGATTCCAATAAAAAGGAATGTACTTATGTATACCATTTTTTTCTGGATATCTAAATACATTTCCATTGGCTAAATAATACATCTCCATATGCTTAGACTGATTCACGTAAAAGGTGTAAGAGACCTTGGGGATTGCGCGGAAGTACACATACAAAGTCAATGTACGAAAGGAAAAAATCTCATCTATATCCGTTATATTATACATATAAAATAAATGCATAAATATATGTATAGACGGCTGCATCAGCATAGGTGTACATAGGTGCCTCGGGATAGGGAGAAAGTACATTTTATTTTTATGGGACAATTTCAATAAAACCCCCGCCGTGTTGGGTTTTATGGTACGCAAATACGTTCCAAATAATTTCTTATAAGCCCCAGTGAACAGTTACAGTATCTTCAGATGCCGTAATTGGATGAGAGAAAAGTAAAGGCGAGCCGTTTTTTTTAGGAATATTACGTAAATCTCCACGTTTACAAAAAAAATAGGATCATTCGGGTTGTTCCGTGTCAAAGGGTAATTTGATTTTGTACAGAAACTCTTATTGCCCTGATTTGCTTGGCTCTGAGAATTTTATATCATATATGTTATGGGAGGAATTGTAATAATGTAACTGAAGCTTTCCAACCCGACTGGGCAAATAGTCTTTGGGATTTCCCCGCTTACTCTACTAATATAGAAAACTAATACAGAAAACTACACGGAATACGAGTTCCACGATTTGTTTGACAAATTGCATGTCGGCTTGACGAGAGAGAGAGAGAGAGATTTGTGGGCAGTAATGGTATTAGCAGGGGGACCAAAAATATCGGGAAGGAGAAAGCAAGGAGCGAGAGAGAGAAAGAAAGAGAAAGAGAGAGAAAGAGAGAGAGAGACATAGACAGAAAGAAAGAGAGAGACGGAGAATAAAATTACAGGCTCTAATTACAAACGAGGACGGTGTGGTGAGAGTAATTTGAGGAATGTGTCCTCCTGAGATTTAAATGAGGGAATTTCCTACTCTTGTATTGCCTATACAATCCTAGCATGTACTAATAGCATGGTACAAAATAGGTGTAAACCATACATTAGATACACATATGAATGGCTACAATATGGACAGCCTGTCTGAGGGCTACACCTCATTAGTAAGAGCCGTCCTCGGTGCGGTTTTTCCTAGTGGCTTTCTCCCCACATTTGACATTTAAAACCTGAGCTTGACTCCAGGGAAATGCCAACTGCCTGGAAGAAATCGGAGTATTTTTTTAAGGCACAAACGCCAGCTTTATCCATCCCTTTTTTTTATATTTCGGACGTTTTTTATTCTGAATTTATATGCCACGTATTATATAACCATGGAAGTACGTATGTACATATAACAAGTAATATTTTTGTAAATTTTTTGATTATTTATTTTAATTTTTATTAATATTTATTATTTTGCTACCGACGTATTCCGTTTGGAATTTCATTTTTTTAAAAGAATACAAATTTCTGAGGTTAATTTGTTTGAAGAAATTGTCATTTTTGTTGAATCCTGGGCAATCCTGAGCTTACTTCAGTTTAATTCTGGGCTTAATTTCAACTTTGTCGGTTTGAGATTGCAGTCGGGGTATGAACTGGACCAAGAAATGTGATAATCCACTGAGGAATTTGAAATGGGAAGTATGTACAGGGGAATCATCAAAGAAATTCTAGATTGATTGCTGTATAGAATGTGTATTTAGAATGTGTACTTTCTCTACCTGTATCTCCCCTTTAAGTGCACGTCTATATTGCACTTCCTATTCTTGTAAATTGTAAAGAACAGTATAGAAAAGGATTGATAAAGGGAAAATTGTCCTTTCCTAATGATGATCTGCTCCACAGTTTCTTTCGTCCCAATATTCCTTACCTTATTCGTAGCCCCTGTATTGAATTTTCCCCTTTTATAATACCTACAAAAACCATAGACATACATATATGTATGTAATATACTGCCATTTTCTCCCAAACTTCAAAGACCACCCTTGGTCTCCTTTTTTTTCGACTTGACGCAAAAAGAACAATGGCTGAACGGGAACGTTGGATTCAATTTGAAAATTAGTTTTGCTCTTTCTTTCTACTTTCTCCCTCTCTCCCTACCCACATTCTCCCCTTTTTGGCTTTTCCACCTCCTTTTTTTCCTATGGAGAAAGTCCCTAAAGATTTTTGTTCCTCCTCTGGATCCGAATTTCCTCATGTGCCCATACATTCTTTTTTTTTATATAAGCTTCATCAATAGAAGTCGCGCCAGAGTATATTTCTTTGGAGCTAAGCCGATCCTTGGCTTTACTAATGGGATTCATGCATGTACGTATGTACTGCGGCTGGATAAAGCTTGTAGGAAGGTATAAACATGGTCAAAGTCGGAGGAATAAAAAAAAAAAAAGAACTCCGACTTCATTCATTAGGATTTCTTCCCACGTCACCAAGCAAAAAGCTACCTCCATTGGTACGTAGGAATTAGATCGGCAATGGGAAGCAAGGGCAAAGGGCATATGCAGCTTCTTACATAAGAGCTAACCTCTCGGTCATGAATAGAAAGGACGTGTGTGTGTGTGTTTTAAAGTGCCATTTTAGGATTCGTTTCCATTCGAAAATGGTCAATGTATTCGTAGCAAGTAATATGGAGGAAAAAAATATGATTCTTCGAGTGTTTTTATTTGTTTCGCATACAAATAGTCGACTCTCTCTATAAGCTCCTCTTAAACCAACAAACTTCCCGCCTTATAAGGAAAAGCCATTATAGAGAACAGAAATTTCCGTGTTTGTAATTCGAGAAAGCTTTGAGGGGAGCATTTTCTGCCACCGTTATAGAGAGAACCGTTATAAGTGAGCCCGTTATAGAGGGACTACACCGTACCGTTGACTTTCTCTGTAAAGGCTTAGCCTAAAGAAGCTCCATTTAGCTGTTGTATAAAAAAACGGAGGAAGGGAATTATACAAAGCCGTTAAAGAAAAACCGATATATGTATGTACATATATAGGTACAGTCGACTCTATAACGGCCTCCCCTATAACAGTTCTCACTCTACAACAGCATCAAAAAATGTTCCCCTCAAAAACTTTCTCCAATTGTTACCATAGAAATGGCTGTTATCTAAACGGTTCTTCTCTATAACGGGCAAAATTTTCTGTTTTATAGGGTGCTGTTATAGAGAGAGTCGACTGTATTAATACAAAGCCGTTGTACAAAAAATCCTATATTGGGAATAATGCAAATTCGTCAAACTCATACATAGTACAAGGGAAAATAATACCCCGTTTTATAGTAAAAATCACGTAATAGACAGCAAAGTCTGAGAAGCCTCAGACATTATATGGAATAAGAATCTTAGTGGCGGAGGATTCAAAAACTTCCCCGTTGTAGAGAAAACCCCGTTATAAAATAAGCCGTTATACAAAATTATATAGAGAATTATAGAGATATTATCACTGCAAACTTTCTCGGTGGATTTATGAACACCGTTATTGAATGAAAACCGGTATAGAAAGAACCGTTATATAGAAAGTCCTTATGGAGAGAGTCCCCTGTATTCTTCGGAGGAACTGAATGCATTTTGAAATCAACAAAATAAAAGGGAAAGGCTTGGTATTTACCAAATGAAGGGAAAGTTGGCCGGAGAAATCCACGGGAGAAAGTTTGGGGAAAGGCGAAGAGGCTAAAAAAAAGGAAGGGTTTAAACGTGAAATCTGTCCTTCTCTGGGGCATCGTGATACAGACAGGATTTGTGAGAGAAAGTAAAGGGGGAAATGTACAGGCTTATAGGAAATGAGAGGAAGGGTTAAGAAGGGAGGAAATGGACGAGAGATTGTTTTGTAATCAAATCCCAAGGAAATGGAACTTGCTCCTGGGCCCATTGTTACTACTGATAATCCTGGAGAGGATCCATCTACTAAGAAATATTTATGCAAATATATAGATATAAGATATCTCGGTACTATTAGTACTCTCTATGCCCCAGTGCCTTGAAAGCACTGGTTAAAAAGGTCTAAAAATAGATGGAGGAAGAGGAGATTAACATTTGCCGGGGAGAAGTAAATCCCCTGGTTGTTAATACGCATACAAATGGAATAAGGCACGCATTTATGCGAATGATAAAACGTAGAATATATACATACATCTATATGGAGAAATATGGTATATATATATAGATATGCATAAATTAATTTTCCCCTTTTTGCCCCAAGAAAATAAGGATAAGGACCCTACTTTTAACCATGAATAGGGATTTTACTTCCGGATATTTTATTTGAATAAAGATATGGAATGGATAAAAACTTACTTAAAGCAGCATTGGCCCCACGATTGTTGTGAACTTTCCCCCTCAAGGCTCGGAGTTTTCGGAGGCGATCCTCCTGTGTGGCGACTTTATCCCGGAGACGATGTAGTCTCTCGGCCTCCCCTCCAGATTTGAGGAATCGGAGTCGCTGAGCTTTGGCCGCCAGGAGCTGCTCTTGAGTCTCCAGTTGGCGGGCTTGACGGGCTGCCATCGTCTCCAGTTCTACAATGCTCAGCCCGCAAGTCTCCGGTATCTGCAAACATCAAAAATCATTTTATTTAGCTTAAAATTTAAGGTCATTTAAATGGTATTTTCAGTTAAAACTAAACAGAAATCAGGGTAATGTTATGGGACATTTAAATTTATGTGGGAGTGAAGTTAATATGCTGTAAGTTATATCAGAGATGGCCGAAGTACTGTAGTTCCAAATACTAATTACAAAATACACATACACTCGGATATTTTAATGACAAATTATCAATTACATTCTGCTATCCAAGTATATAATTACAAATTACAAAATACAATTGTATTTTGAGTCGAACACAATATGCAAATTACAATATACATCAGTAGCTTTAATATACAGGTATTTAAATACGTATTTTAATTAACACATAGAAATAAGTGTATTTTAAATACGTATTTTAATTAAATCATAGAAATAAGTGTATTTTAAATACGTATTTTAATTAAAACATAGAAATAAGTGTATTTAAAATACGTATTTTAATTAAATCATAGAAATAAGTGTATTTAAAATACGTATTTTAATTAAAACATAGAAATAAGTGTATTTAAAATACGTATTTTAATTAAAACAGAAATAAGTGTATTTAAAATACGTATTTTAATTAAAACAGAAATAAGTGTATTTAAAATACGATGTATTTTGGCCATCTCTGAAGTTATTGTGCCGTAGTTATTATTATGCCGTTATTATGCAGTAAAATTTTATGCCGTATTTGCTGTTGTTTGGCGGAGTGATTATCTACATATACAAGGGTTTTCCGATAGGAAATTAACTGTTCCATATTTATTGGTGACCTTATTCCCGGATGGCCGACTTTCCTTTGTATCTCCCCCTTTTTGGTATCATACTTTTTTGTTCTCCGGTAAATCTCTCGTTTTTAAACCATGAAAAAATTCCCGTGGGTTGTCCCTTATTTCCTCTTTCACCCCGAACATCGATGGAAGAAAACCCCAATTTCCGTCCCGTCTCCATCAGGATTTGATATAAAAAAACAGGGACTTTCCCTTTCCCACAGATGATGGGAGATAGTTGAGAGCACATGGAGAAGCAATATTTCCCTTTAAGAGTCTCATCAAGCGGTTTTTGGCCCTCCTCAAAAAACTTCCTTTGCCTTCAACCGATTTCTCTCCTCCTCCTCCTCCTTTCTCCTCCTCCTCCGACTCAGCCAGTCCCAAAGGAACAATCACTCTACTCCCACACGGATGTGCTTATGTACTTTTGCTTATGTATATACTTTTGTAGTAGAAGGAGCGATTTTTTTTCTACCTTCTAAAAACAGATTTCTATACCATCAAACAATCTGTGCCGATTTATTAGGGTGGTATTACATATTTAGCTACTACTGGGGCTTTCTACGTGGGTCGGATTTATATAAGTACAAAATATTGGGAAGAAATCCCATAAAATTCTCTCCCTTTCCCCGGTCCTTCTTTTTTTCAATAATGCTACTCTCTATACTGGAACATAAAAGAAGTTTTTTTTATTTGGGGGAGAGTTTGGGTGGTGGTGCCGGTGTGTACTTATCTCGCCTGTCATCAAACCTGACAGAACAATTGCCGTTTTTTTCTCCATCGTCCACCTCTCTATTCCTTCCTTTTATGTGTAATACTCTTCTAGGCACTTCCGACTCTCCTCCTTCTCTCTCTCTCTGATTCCCTTTCCTTTCTTTTTCCCTCTCTTTCAATTTTCAACTATTCCCTGTCTCTCCCTTCTTCCTTGGACTTTCCATTCATTCATTTATAACTAATTTTCTCCTTGTTTCTTCTCTCTCTGTCCTATTTTATTTTTTCTTTGCCCACTTCTTGCTTTCTCCTTGTCCCTTTTTCGCTTTTCATCTATTCCTTAGACTATTTCTTGCTTTATTTGAGTCCATGTTTCTGTTTTTTATTTCGTACTTTTGCTTTCTTTCCGTTTATTTTGTTTTTTGTCCTATTTCTTGCTCTTTCTTTCTCTTTTTTGTCTCTTTCTTGATTTCCTTTCGTTCCTTTTTATTTTCTCTTCAACTATTTCTTGCTTTCTCTTTTTTGTCTCTTTCTTGATTTCCTTTCGTTCCTTTTTATTTTCTCTTCAAGTTTTTCTTGCTTTCTCTTTGTCCCTTTTTCTTTCTTCTTTTCTCTTCGACACTTTCTTGCTAGCTCTTTGTTTCCTTTCCTTTTGTTTTTCTTGCTTTCTCTTTGTTTCATTTCCTTTTGTTTTTCTTGCTTCCTCTTTGTTTCATTCCCTTTTGTTTTTCTTGCTTTCTCTTTGTTTCATTTCCTTTTGTTTTTCTTGCTTTCTCTTTGTTTCATTTCCTTTTGTTTTTC
>JAQGBT010000512.1:0-50457 GCA_034698585.1 Disparrhopalites patrizii
AAGAGAGGGACATTAAAGGGAAAGAGAGCGAGAGAAAAGAGAGAGATTTAAGGGAAAGAGAGTGAGAGAAAAGAGAGGGACATTAAAGGGAAAGAGAGCGAGAGAAAAGAGAGAGATTTAAGGGAAAGAGAGTGAGAGAAAAGAGAGAGACATTAAAGGGAAAGGGAGCGAGAGAAAATAGAGACAATCCTTAGGTGAAGGAAAAGAGAGATAGACAACCTTAAGTGAAGGAAAAGAGAGCGAGAGAATATAGAGAAACAACCTTTTGGTGAAGGGAAAGAGAGCGAGAGAAAAGAGAGAGACAGCCTGTAGGGGATGAGAAAGCGTATATATGCCAATAGCGAGACGAGTAACGTGATGTATCGTAGGGTGGATCCATTGGATATGCATTGGGTATGGTGGTCAAAATTTGAAAATTTCCAATATTTCGAGTACGAAATTCGAAAGTACGTCGAGTAGAAATTGCAAATGGGATTTAACGTGGGAAAACCCCGAAATTTCGGTTTCGGGGGATTTCGAAAATTTTAATATTTTTTAAAAATTCGAAACCTCAATATGGGCACGAACTTTTGTCATTGTGGGTCATTCCTAGGGGTGCTCTAATCAACCCCCCTGGTCCGGGGTAAATCCCTTTTGGACATGTCAAAACGTTCCCTTGTCAGTAAATATTATAGCAAAAATTCCTTGTGGAGGAACAAGAAACAAGAACCCGATGCAATTGGGAAAAAAGTTTTTCTACCATGTTTTCCTCTGAACCAGAAATGCTTCTACATAGGTATATTATAATGGAGAAATTATTTTGATGGTGTGGTTACGTTACGTTCAAAATTTTTTTTGCCGAAGCTCAACCATTTTCATGCTCCAAGACTCCAAGCATTTGTTCTATAGTAGATTATTTTGCGTAAATGATAATCTATTCCTATTTAGCAGAGGGATGCAAAGTAATTGCAGTATTGCAGTAGGACAGCTGCAATTATGCTGTGTAAATGTCAGTGGGTCACATCATGGATCATGGCTAGCTTTGAGTCACCACATAGTCTTGCGGAACTGACCTGATCATATGCTTGCACGTATATAGAATTTATAGTTTTGTAGGCATTTTTACGTATAATGGCATAATCCAATTTGGCCTTACTCTGCATACTTATTTCTCTGCCAGAATGGTTGGCTGGCTCGGTTTCTGTTGCTAATTATTACCCTATAATCCCATTAATATTTTTTAATTCAGCCTTCATTATGACATTACAGCTTCACATTCACACACATAACTCATAAATTACACGACAAAATATTATGATGCCCACTCACTTTATTTGCAGCTATAATATCACTCCATTATCTGACAACGTCAGTCACCAGAGCAATGCAAAATCCCCATATATTTTCTACATTATATTAAAAATATGAACGGACATTGCTGGTGTTAATTAAACCAGTTAATTCCATTGCATCTATATTGCTTCTTGTACAAGAATAAGCAGCCAGAGGTGATCGGATATCACAAATCAAAATGGTTAAAGATTGGGTCTGGTGGGTCTAGTTACAAACTTGACTGACAATTACAAATTTCACGATTTATCTTCTACAAATTCGTCAACTTTACATAATTTTCCATACAAATCTGAGTTAACTTGGGGTTGGGAGCACAAATTAATATTATGCCAAGTGTAATTACTGTATTGAAATTAAATTCAAAACTGAATCGAAACGTTTTCGTATGGACGTAAGTACGGTGTTTCAAATTAGTTAATATCCAAAAACATCAGATGAACTGGCGCTAAGGTGACCATTTCAAGAACTAATTGGGATATTTTAATAAGAATTAGCATAAAATGTATAGCCATAAGCCATAATGAACATTTCTGGAATATATTTTTCGTTTTTTAGCATGCTCTTTAGGCGGGAATGAAATTATCTCACGACGAATATTTGAACATGCCCCATTTCACCGTAACGCAATATGTGAACGCAGTGGGGCTGTGCGTATTTATCAACATTCGTTCCTTTCCATATTCATAGTACATTATCCGCACAATGGGGAAAAATCCTTGATTCACATGCTGCGTATACTTTTGTAAACACACACTTTTTACACAATCCCATGCAGGATTGTGTTTGTGTGATCTTCTCAAAAAGTGCATTTTAATTAAATATTTGTACATTTAATTAACGAAGCTGTAGGTGTTCTCATTCTTGTGTCTCGTGTTATGTGATTTGGTTGGGCCTGGACGAAGACATCCCCAATGGACAAATTGACTGATAACTGGAGTGGATTCCTCATCCGGGATTGTCCCAAGTAAACTAAGATTTCTTTATCATGTTGTCAAAATATGTACATTATTTTCGTTTCTTGTTTACTCAAAGTACATAAAATTGTATAGCCTTCCCCCATCGAAGTACATGGAATTGGCTCCTGCACATTTTTTTTTTATTCAGTTTTACACGTGAATTCATTGCGTGACGACGAATGCCGATCTGTGCAGAGTTTTATTAATATTATATGTTTTTTTAATAGCTTGTCCCTTAATTTAATCAGTTTGATATACATAAAAGAATTTTACATAAAACATTTTGGAAATTATTCCTGTACAGGTAATCACGGTGGAATATTTAAGAGCATTTAGTAACCGGAATTATTACAATCATCACCTGTCCTTCTGATTACATAATAAGGTATGTATCGATTTTTGCATTTTTTTTGTTATTTTATTTAATAAGGTATTTGGTGACATCACAAAATGTTGGTGTGGAGGAGAATAATAATTATTGTAGGGAAATGGTGTGTATAAACGCTTGGAGGAAGGTCATGTTATAAAAAAATCCTATTCAATTGCATAATCACGAACCACATTTTCTTGTATGGGTTGGTGAAAGCCTTAATTTTAATCCGCCTGTACTATAAGACTTTGCCCGGTGTGGAGTGAATATCTCTTGGTGGTTTTGTGGTAGATTGTTGTTCCAAAAAAAGATCTCTAAGTAATTTTTGCGTGTTAACCTGTTGATAATTTTACCCAGGGTTGCATAAACTTTCTAAACTAGTGGTCACAATTCATTCCCAGTGGTATGCAATTGTCACCCGAAAAAACTTCAAAATCATATCATAACCATTTTTTAAACACTGTGCTTAACCAAGTTCCAACAAAGATAACGTCATATCAGAAATGAAAGAGGAAAATTTGTGCCTACAATTCGTGATAATTGATTTTACTACGAAAGTCCTCATGAACTATTAGGTATATAAATCGCATATTCGGAAATATGAAAAACTGCAGATGCAATAATTGTGTGTTCAAGTCTTGGTAAAGTCTTCGTAAAGTAAAGATCAGCAAAAAATGAGAGGTACAGCCAACCTCAAATTTTGTTTCTTACAACTGAATTAAGGATTAGCGGTAGCTTTTGTGGTCAGCGGATTACGGGCTGTGGATAACGCTGTAAACTATGGACTGGCATTACGGATTATATTAATCCGAATCAGTAATCCCGGGTATTGAATCCAAGATTAGCACCACCATGATTTGGCTGACTAGTCCTCATCCCTTGTGCATTGTGAGTATCTGAATTATTAGGGGGAGGTTGCGCAAAAGTTCAAGATTGGTTTCAGTCGTAAAATACGGACTCCAAAATTATCCAAAAATTATCCAAAATAAAGTATTTATATTTATCAACTTGGAAATGGGTGCTTACGTTAGCATCTAGTTATAGGTACACTTATACTTACTACTTACACTAAAATACATTTAATCCTGACTTGTCTGAGGTCATCGTGCAATAATTGTTTTGACGCCTAATCTGCCCAGATGTGAAACCAGATTTTGTACAACTTTGTACGTTCTGTGCTCTATTTATTAATTTTGCCAGTATATTGACTGACGTAGATACTAGATGAGTGGTATTCACTGCGATCATGAATGTTTCAGTATATTTAGAGATTATTGTAGCCTATATTATAGAAGCAACTTTTATTGCTCAGAACAAAATTGTGCAGAAAATAGGTTTTTTTTTATCTCGTTTCCACTATTTCCGGACTGGACCTCAGCAAGGGAGAAGCATTCTGTCAATTTCTGTGGAATCATTTTCAGAGTTTTTTGTTTAATCACTTTTGCATCTAACTAAGTAAGAGTCCGAGCATTTAATCGAAAGCAGTCCTTATGCATAGTAATATATTGTATCCGTGTATGTAATTTTTACTGGTGTCAGTCTTTTAAAATTGCGATTCTAGACTCAATTGTATAGCTATTGAATTTTATATGTTGCTGTGCTTTTACTGAAAATGAAACAGTTTGGAATTTTGACATAACGTATAAAGACAGTAGCAAGTAGCCACTACTACTCGTCTTAATGATTTATACTCATGAATGGCGATGAGGAGATGCAGTTGCTCGTGCTTAAATGGTTTAGGTGCACTGAGAAATCTTGATTGAGTGTATACATAAGACATACATTAAAACATTTTTGTAGTTAACATTACTGACAACTGACAACCTTGAATCGGAATTCAAATGGCTGATTTGATCACGTTAATGTCGTTGTAACGTTGTAAGTACTGGTTAATGCACACAAATGGTATACCCTACCACAGTTTGGAGTAAAATATTTCAGCTTTATAAAATAGGGATAGGAATTTTGAATTTTATTGAGTGCACTATCCGAGACATAGATCTCGAGACTCGAATTTATTCAGTAAGATATACATAAAGTAAATAATAATGTAATGTGATATGTGAGCTGTGTTGGGTAATGCGAGTTGTCAATATTGACTACATAAATGTATGTGTATATACCTATGTATTTGTTTCGCAGGGGCAAGCAGAGAAGTGGCTGGACGTAACACTGAAGAGTGTGAAGAATATTAAAACAGACATGAAGACAACTTGATCGCGTCGACCTGGACTAAATATTGTTTACATTTCCGGAAAATTAAAAATTTACGTTTTATTTTGGAGAATAAAGTGTGACACGGTGGGACTCCTGTATAACGTGCTAGCTTAACTTTTTAGGAAATCGCCACTTAGTTGTAAAAAAAAGTCCTGCTTTTAATTTGTTATAAAAATATCAGTTATACTATACCGGTCAGCCGTAAGAAATTACATTTTATAGCCATGAGTACTAGTAGATGACAAACAAGGATGGAAGTTTTATTTTGGGAATTGTGATATATAATCTGTGGCCATGGAGGAAAATTTTGAGTGTATTCAATCACTAAGTGGTCACACGGGTAAGTGATTTAAATGCTTTTAATTGTCGTACTTGTTGCTTTTAATTTGTTCCTACTTTCATAAAATTTGCTATTTTTAAGACGTTGGTTTATTATACTTATACATATACATAAAAGAGTAAATGTAGTGAGTGTTCAGTTGAGTTTTTATCAAGATTTTTAATTTTGAACTGGTTTTATAAAATGTATTTATTTTATATTTGGCTAGACAAGCAATTTAGTAAATGACAAAACATCTTTTATTTAATGGGTTTACAATTAATAATTAATTTCACATATTTATTTGGATATTTGCTTATCATAAATTCGTTCAGAAACGATTGTCAATTGTAATGTGGAATTTGTTTTTCATTCAAATGAAGCTGGACTAACTCAAACCAATTTCTACCAGTTTTGGCAGTTTTCATCAAAACGGTGTCTATCCTTATCACATATGCGACTGCAATTAGCATACGTCTATGTATTGAAATTGCCAGTCCTGACCAAGTGCTATGTTGACTGTTGATTGAGGAAATCGGAATGTGCTTGTGACTCTCTTGAAAATAATTTTCCGCTGTTTTATAAATTGTGTAACCTTTTATTTCTCAATCTGTCTTAAAAATTTATCAATGGAGTTACGTTTATTTATTGTATCAAAGTTAACAAGCAAATCAGTCTTGACTTCTTCTTCTGGTATTGGATATTGGTTGAGTGTATAAGTGTAGTGCAGGAATATAGCGGTTTTGTGTAGAATGCATGATATGCGGTGTTCGTACAATATTTTTGCTTTGCGTGACAATAATTACAATTACTAATTATAGAATTACTGTTTACCATTATAAAATTCCAGGAATGGTTTTTTTTACTTGGATCTAATTTTTTTTATAGAGGCAGGTTCTGTGCAAAGTGACGACCGTCATGGCTCTGCATCCGCCAATACTGGATCAAGTCCTGAAAGACGTTTATCCAGATTTGCCCAAGTCCTTGGATTTGGGCTGTTCCGAGGGGAAGCTTCCTCGCCGGTTAATTTGGGAATCGTTGAAGGGGATGATGATGACGACTCGTTCACCACCACTTTCCGAAATACGCCGTTAGAACCTAGCTTCTACCAGATAGGCATGCGAATGGCGGACTCTCAGTGGGCCATGAATTATCAGGAGGCTGCTATTTATTTGGAAGAGGGTGCAAATAATGATAAATTTTCGACACATCCAAAGAGAAAGGAATCTTTACCTGCCTATATTTTGGCACATACCAGTTGGTTTTATTTATTGGATTTGATCGCGTCTCTGTTGTTACTGGCACTTGCAGTAGCTGAGCCACCTGCAATTAATGTCTTAAAGGTATTAAAAATATTCTGATCAGTTACACTTCTGCGTAAACAGTGAAAGATCGAAAAAGCATGAAAGGTTTATTGTTTATCCGTATCTATTGCAGGTCCCCATAGCTGTTCATGCCTCTCTAGAATTAGGAGCTTTAGCAATATTGATATTCGAATTATTTTTGAAGCTGAGATGGTTGAGTTTTAAAACAGTCTTCACGCATCATCGAACAACGCTAAAGGTTATTGCATAATTCTAAAAATAAAAAATATTTAAGTAAAATGACTTTGTATTATTTAATAATTGGTGATTGGGGTATTTTCCAGGCCGTTACACTATCAGTAATGGTTGTTGAGGCTATTGTGGTTTTGGTGCGACAATCATCACATTTTCGGGTGACAAGAGCACTGCGGCCCATTTTTTTGGTTGATAATAGGTATTGCCGTGGTGTGCGCCGATTCGTTCGTCAAGTAAGTGGTGCAGAAAAGCAACGATAGCTTGACATTGTCTGTGCTGCTGCTCTTTTCACTACAAAATTATAATCGAATTGTTTCCATGTTTGATTACTTGCAGGTGCTTCAAAGCCTTCCACCTATATTAGATATGCTCGTCTTGTTATTGTTCTTTGTGTTTATTTTTACGTTATTGGGACACTTCATTTTTGGGCACGACAGTGATGACCCGTTCTTTTCATCTGTTGACGACTCTTTCGTTAGCTTGTTTGTACTTCTAACTACTGCAAAGTAAGGGAATGCTTTTGGTGTCGCAGCTTAGGTAAGATATTCCGATGGCTTGAATTTTAATGTATGTTTCTTCGATTTTCCATAGCTATCCTGACGTGATGATGCCCGCATATTCAAAGAACCCATGGTCTGTGTTATTTTTTGCTGCTTACCTTATAACAGTTCTTTACCTGTTTATGAATCTGGTAAGAGCAAATACATATGTACCTATAATTAAATAGAACACCAGAGAAATAGTTTTTACTCGAATTGTTGTAATTCATTTGATTGCTGTCCAAAGCTTCTTGCCGTTGTGTACGACACTTTTACCACACTGGAGAAGGAAAAATTTCGCAAGCTAGTGATTCACAAGCGTAAAGCGTGCCATTTCGCATTTAATCTACTTGTTTCCAAATCCAATACCAACGGAATCATTTTTCGCCACTTTTATGGACTAATGACACAGTATGCTCCTACAAAATGTAAGTTACTGCTTCTGTTCCAATGTGACTTTCGGAAAAGAAAAGATTGTGATTTATTTGTCTTAATGTTGTTTTCAGCTCTCAGAGATATCTACTTAACGTTTAGAGCACTGAACAAAAATAACGACGGTGTCGTGACCAGGGATGAATTCTGCAGATTCTACGAATTTGCACATTTACAGTGGAAGCCTGTGACCCCTGGATTTCAGAAGAGTTGGCTATATTTTCAGCAAGCGGGGGTTCAGGCTCAGCGCTTTTTAAATTCGCAATACGCTAATTACATTTTCAGTGAGTTGCCGCTCTCGTATTCTGTTTTTCCTGTATGATTGGGCCTTTTTTTTTTATCTCTTTCTTACTTTGCAGATGTAATCATTGTCCTGAATACGGTTACTATGTTGGTGAGATGGGCTGAAGACGAACCTGATTTTGCAGCCTGGGATGCATACGTATTTTTGTTTTGTAAGTGTAACGTATTGTGAGTTATTTATAGGAAGCGAGTTGATATTGATACCCAGCAGGGCTTAAGCCATAACTAAATAAATAACTTTGGTATCTACCTTTTACCTAATTATTGTACGTATGTAAAATACAGCCCTACGACTTTCGGTTTCTTGCCGTTTCAACGTTTCACGCATATTGAAAAAAAAATATTTTCCCGTAACAGCAACCTAACCGATATGTAACATGCTCATTTTATTCTGATGCCCATCTTATTCTAATGGTCATAAGAATAAAATGGCCATGATATTCTTATGACCATATTATGCAAAAAAAAAGTGCCGGAACTGCCATAAAAAGTACCAGACCCAGCTCCGGTGCACTCCGGCTTGGCTTAAGCCCTGATATTCACCAATCCTAGAAAACCGAAATGATTTTAATCCATTTTGCTATTTTTGTGTTCAGGTTTTATTGCTGAGATGGCTTTAAAAACTATAACTTGGGGATTCACAAAAATCGTTTCATCGGGGTGGCATACGTTCGACACGATTTCTACAATTTCTTTTATGGTGGCCCTAGTCATTGCAAAATTTGTACCTGCTTGGAACGAACTTATGACATTTGTTAGACCATTACGTCTGCTAAGGCTTTTCAAATTAAAAAAACGATACAGAGATGTATTTGGAACCGTGTTCATTTTGATTCCACCAATGTCTTCTGCCGCTGTTGTTATTCTACTTATGTATTATTCCTATTCGATTATTGGAATGGAATTGTTTGCTGGAACCCCCCTGAAAGGATGTTGCAATGGCACGAATTTGGAACCGTATTATCAGGATGCAGGCAATCAGTCTTTTTCTTTGCGGTACTACTTGAACAATTTTGAGGTAATAAAACATCAACATTTATTGTGACATAGAAGTCAGTATGAGTTATGTATTGCAGAATACTTGCTTTCCGAATTTAATTGTTCTACAAATGATGTCTACGTTTTTACAGAACCTCTTCTCTAGTGTCGTCACCTTATTTGAACTTACTGTGGTGAACAATTGGTACGTGATAATGGAAGGTCATGCTACTGTAACATCTCGGTATAGTCGCATTTACTTCATGTCCTTCTACTTGGTAACCATGATCCTTCTAACCATTATCGTTGCATTTATACTTGATGCCTTCCTGTTCCGTATTCAATACAAACATGCGATGGATAAACGAACAGAGTATAAAATGCTCCGTACTGAGATAGCACTTTCAGCAGAAGAAATCGATTTTTGCTATCGCCAATTTACTGAAGATCCTCAAATGAGAACTCAAATGCTTCAAGATTATGGGGAAGACTTGGCAAGTAAAGGCTTTGTTACTTATGTTGGATTTCGCCGAAGAACAAAGGAAATACTCTTTAAGCGGATGTTCCGAACAGAAATTCCAGACTGGCTACGTGAAACAGAACCTATATTACAAATAAGCCACTAAGTCAGAGGTTTCTATTTTAACACAAAAATAAATAAAAATGAATGAATGAAGCCTAGTGAAAGTAGAACTGAGCAGGCAAAACGATGCTTATTTATTGATTTATTGTAAGAATCGGGACATGACCCGAAAAAAATGAGCGAAATAAAAGTTATAATAGTAGGTACACTGTCCCAAGACGACGCTTAGTTGAATTTTCACTTGCTTTTATTTATCGCTTAATTGCATACCATATCTCAATTCCTGGTTTTTGTATCACACAACTGCAAGGATGTTAGTTAGTTAGTTTATTTGATGCTCACTGGTGTACACTGCTCTCCCTATAAGGGCACCCCATCAAACCTCAAATACCCGTTAATAGAGAACATACATTTTACATTTCTATGTTACCAATTGGAGAAAGGTATTGAGTAGAGCAGGTTTTGCTGTCGTTATTAAGAGACAACCGTTGTAAGATAGGCGCATTGTAGGATGTTGAATGTATAGCAACAATAAATGCCACCTTTAAAAAACCGAGAAAGCATTACTGTGCGAATCTCCTCGGCACGAAAGTCATACCAGATCAAATGTTTTCTATGGTTGATGACGATGACCTCCGTTTCTGCTTTCTGCACCTTATGATTCTTGAAGTGCTTGTCTTCGTCAGTCACAGCTATGTGGCAGAACCTGCTGTACTTCTTGTTTGTTAGGTGTTTCCGGTGTTTGTTGAAAGCGTACTGGTTTCACACAGATCCTCACAGCAGCGGAAAATATTATTTAAAAATCACTGAAAACAACTAGGGATACCTACTCACTTCCAGCAATCAGCCGCTATTATATCGAAGCTGCAATACCAAAAAATACATATTTCCGTTCGAATCATCAATGCATATAAAATTCATGTTAAAAAATAACTAAGAAAAATCAAGGAAGGGACGAAGATATGCCTGCCGCTACACCGAGTGTTTTATGCTCTAGAAAAAAAGTGTAAGGCCAATATTCGAGGACCATGTCAAACCATTCAACGTTGCACTTTATATGGAATTTACTCCGTTTCAATCAATTCTTCCTCTCACGAGAAAAATTTCAAATGCGGTATGATTGCTTGATATCTATTGAGTAAGTTGTTTGGGAATCATAATTTCTCATTTTTATTGTGTAAATATATGTATGTATATATTTATGATTTATATACATTTATTATAATTTTCTACTAACATAACATTATAATGACAACGACAGCGAATAAGCACCATTAACTTGCTAAATAAACCTTTTCAACTTAATAATTAATAAAAAAGGACGATCACATTCAACGTGCACTGGTCATGTCACACGTTCTTCATTATCGCATATGAACACAATCAGTATGAAAGTGCATGTATCCTTCACCATAAACTAAACCCAATCTTGTGGATTCTTCAAAACCTCCGTAAGTTTGTACTCCGGGGAACCAGGCTTTGGCTGGTGCATGTACTCCCAGCGCTAAGAAATTGCAAAAAAAGGACATTGGGATTAGGATTTGCTTTGCAATGACGAAATACAGAAGTCTCAATGATAATGACATTTAAAAGCTCACCGCATTGAGAGGCAATGACATGAGGATACTCTCATACCGGGCGCCCGGCGTGTATAACCCGAATTTAGTTCCCCGATCATAGACCAAGTTAAATTCCACGTACCTACCACGGCGAAGCAATTGCCACTGCCTTTCCTTGTAACCGTAACCATCATTTTTGTGTTTTTGTACTAAACTCACAAATAAATAATGTTTCAAATAAATTCATTTGCAAATCAGCTACAATAGTACCTAGTTTAGTATTTAGTTATCTAGTATTTACTATTTAACTATTTACATTTATACAAGTTTGATAAAAATGAACGTGATTTGTTACCTAAGGGGATATACGACGGGATGACTGCATTAGCACAAAAATTGACGAATTTAAAGCATGTATCCTGATCAGGCGTATCAAAGTCATCAAAAAAAATACCTCCAATACCCCGACGCTCTGCTCGGTGTGGAATGAAGAAGTAAGAGTCACACCAAGATTTAAACTTGGGATACAGTTCTTTATGTGATTTATCGCACGCAGTTTTCAGAGCTCTGTGAAAGTGTATAGAGTCGGACTCATTGAGATAGTAAGGGGTAAGATCAGTGCCACCACCGAACCACCATTTAGAACCTTCTTCAGTTTCCACTTCGAAGTAGCGGTAGTTAAAATGTATAGTAGGAACATATGGATTTCGAGGATGTATTACGGAGCTAATACCCAGGGCATAGAATGGAAGCTCTTTAGATGGCAAATTCCGTCCTCGAGCATTCATTTGAGCAACAGCACTTTTGGGAAGAAGTCCGTGCACAACCGAGACATTTACACCCGCTTTTTCAAAAACTTCTCCGTCTTGTAGGACGCACGTGATGCCCCCGCCACCTTCTTTACGCTCCCAACGGTCTACGGCAAATTTTTTACCGTCATTTTCTTCGGCTTCCAAAGCACGAATGAATTCAGCCTATAGATACGGTAAGAATTAAATAATCAAGAATTTACAACTCTTCTATTAGACTTACAGCTACTTTAAGTGAAAAATCAAATTAACAATAAGCTCATAACTCTAATTGATCTCTTGAATGATCAATTATGAAAATTAACAAGGGCAATAGTACAGCCTCTTGACAATTCCGCGTCTGACAAGAAACGTTACTCACCTGAATTTGCATGATCAACACCTCCATTTTCGCTTTCATGTCATTTTTCAGGCCTTTTCTTAAATCCTTTTCCGGTGTGATAGGTACAGCCATAAAGGTTGTGAGAAGTTTATCCAAATTATCATTCGATGGTTCCAGTAACGCTGTCCCACTTGTCAAACCCCAGGCAGCAAAAAACCTACATATGCAACCAAAACAAGGTAACTATAGAAGGACACATTTATCTATTTAACCATAACTTTTCAACCACAGTAAATGAATAAATCAATTAAATCGATAGGCTGAGTTGTTTTAAATTCTCACACAGGGATTTTTTTATGCTTCCACATCAAATGCAAGGTAGTTCTTGTTTGTAGGACACAAATGCGCCGGAGGCGGGTGTAACACATAACGAAGGATTTGCCGAATCTATACAAAACCGAAAAGCAACAAACAAACTGTAAATAAACAATAATCCATTCCAGCCTTATACCCTCAATTTATATAATGAATTACAATAAGACTACTATATTGATCAGTCTGGAGAAGTCAATTCTTCGGCCAAAATTCGTCAGATGATAGCACCTAGCCTCGAAAATCATAATATCTTTATTCCGCCACTCTGTGACCGCATCAAAGGACACCGCAGCATTTTGCACTTTTTCGCCGTTTTGGCTGGGACACAGCCATTAATTATTGGATTTTCATGAAATTCCGGGAGGGCACGTAAAGTGGATGAATTTTTAATTTCTATTATTTTCTCGATTTTCGTCTCCGTTTGCCGGAAATTCGCCAAAAAATGTTTTTTTCGTTGAGGCTGGCGTACGGCCGCTAATAATTGAATTCTCACGAAATTCGACAAGGCCACGCAAAACAAAAATTGTCTGCATCCAGTTTTTTATTCCCTCAATCTTCGCCTCCGTTCGCTAGAAACTGGCCAGAGATTGTGTGTTAATGACCAAAGAATATTATTTCTGATCAGTTTCTGGCGAACGGAGGCGAGAATTTAGAAAAAAAATTGGATCTAGACAATTTTGTTTTACGCGCCCTCGCCGAATTTCATGAGCATCAAATAATATTCGGCTATGCCCCAGCCAAAACGGCGAAAAAGTGCAAAATGCGGCGGTGTCCTTCGAGGTGGTCACAGAGTGGCGGAATAAAGATATTACGATTTTCGAGGCTAGGTGCAATCCTCCGACAAAGTGTGGCACAAGAATTCCGACATTCGTTTTTTCGCTGGAAAATTGAAATTTAACTTATTTATACTCATTACATGTACATATTTCGAAAAAAGGACTCACATTGTCGACATTTTGAAAGAGCTAACGTCTTGTCGTGACTTTGAGAACTCAAGAGAATATTATATCTGGTACTTGGTTGATGAGCAAAAGAGCTGAGCAAAATATCACTGTCGGTACTGTAACGCCTGGATTCGCCAGGTCGTGGTTTTCACAGCAGTTATTTTTTTTACTTCTTTGTTTTTGCTTTCCGTAATTCTTACGATGAGGACCATATCAAAACAATCTGCTTGCGGCTCGCTAACCTGTCAGAAAATTCCGTAATTATTATATTTGTCATATTTTTCAGCCTTTTAATAATTTGTCCCGATTCCGTTTTGATCGTTGTGTCAACTGTCAACCGCTTGGACATACACGGGAAGACTTTAAGCGGACATTTTGTATTTGCAGTAAAAATAAAAGACATAAAAACAATAAAAAGTAAAAAAACATTCGGTACTAAAGCTAGTAACTATTAACAAAGGTACTTACACAGGTACACAACACACACACACACACACCTGTGTGTGTATTCTTAATGTATTCAATTACATCATTGTAATTTTTTTCACTCGTGGCGAAAGCACAATTATTGAAGTACTTCACACTCAACAGACATTACACAACAGCATTAATATGATCGCCAATAGCAAAGTGTATATAAGAATTAATTAGTTATTTCTAATTCTATTTTTAGTAATGAAACTGGTCTTATTTACATTTATGCGCCATTCGGACCCGTGACTGCATGATTTCACTGGGCGCCACTCGAAAATGTGTCTGCATGCCTGTGCTGTGCCGATAAAAAAAGAAATTTTCAATGTGTGGACAAATTCTCTCCTTGGTTTTTTTGAGCGGAGCGAGTGTGTGAATAAAGCAGATCTGATGAAGAAGGCTTTCGTCAAATATATCATTTAACATTTCTGTCGACCTCGTTTCCACTATACACATCAACAAATCAACATTAACATTTCCGTTATAGTCTTAAAAAAAAACCTACAAAATTCTTGTTAGAGTGTGATTTTCATTTACCTCCATCTACTAGATCAATTTTTTATAGCAAATTTCGAAAATACCAGGAGGCCAAAGGTATGCACTACTATATGGAGAACACGGTAAACCGGGTAAGTTGTCGGTGTTATTAGATATTTGACTATAGTAAGTTTTGTTGGTACTAAATAACTACACATTATGTGAGTAATGACAACAAAATCGCAATTGGAAGTACTAGAATAGCTAGAATAATGAAAGCTTCCGTAACGGATCGCTTGAAGTCAATGAATTTACCGGGTTTGTGACCATTTAGGATGTTCACGCCGACTGAGATAGCGAAATTGGACCTCACGGAGAGAATTTTTTGACTCTATAGTCGTAGTCGTTAACATTTTGGATTTTTAGTAACCGTTGTGATTCATTTGACGTAGAATAACGGTGCTACGGCTGCAATTATGCATTTTAAGAACAAAACTGATAGGTATTGAAATTCGAGGCGGTCAATTATTGTACAATTCAAAGCAATGTTTAATTTTCAGGTATCTGATGAAGCGGAATCTCGTTCGTCCACGCGTTTTCGTAATATAGACAAACACAACGGTATGTTTGAGGGAGAAGCGTCACTGCGCCTAGAAAATTTACAAATCGGGTCACCGGAAAAGTCAAAAGATCATTATGCCGAAATGCCGTTGGGCGTAGCGTCACCGTTGTCCTTTAGGTCATGCGGGAAGGATGACAGGAGTCCAATTTGGAAAGACTATCCAATGGTTCAGAAAATGGTTCCGTCGACATTTTCCTACGTGAGTGCGTCGTCTCCTTGCCCTAGCTCCCAATATGTGTACCCGGGGGTAAATTATAGAAGTTCGTCAGTAGCAAGTATATTTGGGGGACCTAAGCCCATGATTTCTCCACCAAAACTCGACATGGGATTCACAAATAGATATGAAATGCAACTTCCACTTACACCCTTGCACGCATGCTGTGGAAAATCTTCAAATCAGCAGAGTTGGTCTTGGAGTTTTCCGTTGGACAATAATATTATTCTTTCTCAACACTCGAGCCATCTTTCTCGGTCATCCAGTCAGAGTTCAGGGTTTATTTCACAAAACAACGGCCTACCAACTCCTCCGCCGTCTTCCGCGGCTTACCTTTCCAGTAGGACACATGAAAGGAACCACCGCGCAGATAGATGTCAATGCTGCCGCCATGATAGATGCTGCTCAGAAGCTATGGTCTCTTCCTCCAGTTTAAACGGTCAATTATTGAATGAAGTGGATCTCAGCAACGGTGGTCAGTGCTGGACGAGTAGCATCACGCGCAAATCTTTGGCAAGTTCAAGCCACCCATTCAGTAATGAATGCTCAAGGTTTGGCCGTCGAGAAGTTGAAAGTGATTCATACAAGCGACGTTTGGTTCAGATCCGTCACGCGAGTTCCTCATCATCCATATCCGAAGACGACGACGATGATGGTAATCTGTCTTTCAAAAGCGCTGTAACATCTTTAACCCAAGTACCCGCAGTTTCTGGAAGTGAACCCCGGCGACGAAGCCTAAATGGTGTAAGAGGTATTCGTAACTTGAGGGCAGAGATCTTCCAAACTGACCAAGACAAAGCCTATGGAAGTCAACTTGAACAAGAAGTAAAACCTATTAGAAAAAGTTCCTTCTGGGCTTCTTTGCGCCAGGTACTTTGGTACCTCAGTCTGGTTTTGAATGTGTTCCTACTAATTTGGTTAATTGTCGAAAAACCAGTTGATTGGTTGGATTATGCTCAAATCGAGAATGTAACCAGTAATTTTATCAGTAGTGTAATGTCAACATCAACATTTATGTGGGATTATATTTGTAGTGTGTGTCTTGACACACTTGTGCTTGTAGAATCTAGAGATAGTGGCGGCAATCCGGGTAATCAAATCATGTTGAACGTTAACGATTACGAATTCTAGTGATGCTTTGACGAACGTTCTAGTTCTCTAAAATAACTTTTTTCTGTTTATTTTACGTTCGGTTTGTGCTTCAGGTTAGAACTACAAGCCCTTATTACGGTAATAATTTTTCATGTACTCTGAAAATTGTACTTACTGAATCATATGCATACTTCAGTAATTCTTTGTAAAAGAAAGACAATTGTTTCCTTAAAAAGAAAATGGAGAATATTGTATGAGTAAGTAGGATTGCCCTTTAAAAGTTTCTATAGCTGATTCTATAGTTAAACATGATGTCATCAAACTAGAGTTAGTACAGATTATTATAATAGTTTAAGTCGTTGTTTTCAGTGGGCTGGCGAACCACTATCGTCTTCATGGTTCTTTGGTTATTGGTTATGTGTAATGAACATCACATAAAATACCTAGACATACCAGGTTTATTGTATGTCTAGTTAATTCGTACACGATTGTAAGTACGTAAATTAAGCGACAAAAATATATACCTGTATTATACATACATTATTACAGAACAGAAATGATTTATTTTGTGAAATACGAATGCGTATCTCCGTTAAATGACGTATATTTTCAAGATGAAACAAAATTCATGATTTCATGGCTCGAATATGAAATGTTTATTTGAAATTACTTACTTACTTTATATTTGTTTACGAAGTTCTTATTTGCTGTTATACGGGAAGCTAAAATATGTAAAGTTTGTTTTTCAAGAAATTGTTGCACCTATGTAATAAATCATAATTTATCTATAATTGAAGCTTGATCCTGTGCTAAATCTTTTGCCTTCACAATTAAATAGCAATTTCATATAACCATGAGCAAATTAGTGACTTCGGTCACTTGGGTGACCAATTGGCAATTTTGCCAACATTGGGGAGGCTTAAAATATTTTCACTCCATATCAGTTGAAAACTGATACACAGAAATGGCCATGCCCATTCAATGCTGCATTCAACACAATATTCATTAATATGCAAAGCCAATGAAAAATTTCCGCAAAAGTTCCCAACTGGCATGGAAATCCCTGGTAAGCGGTAGACGTTTATATGTATGTGCTTTAGGCGGGGCTATTTGTGCATTAAAAACTAAAAACATCTGTTTTGTCCACCAGCGCAGATGTGAAAATTAGATACAAGCAATGTATTTATTATTTATTCGCTAACGGAAAGCATGCACGCAAAATAAAATACACAATTGTTTCCCCATGTGACATTGGATCTTTGAGGCGCGTGTTACCCGCTACATTCCTACACTATTTTTTAATAATCGGCATGTATTACGGTGACTGCTGCATCTCCGACAATTGAAAATCAATGTACACTTCAGCGAGCCACATTAAAAATGCACGTCTGCGTGACGAAACACGTTCATTTTATGCGCACGTTTTGTGTCAGTCGTTATGAAATACCGTTATGTATTTTATTTATGAACCATAAAAAATGAAGTTTAATTGCGTCTGGTGAATGCGCAAATCAAGTGTCCAAAGCATTAGATGCTAACTGCTGTCCATAAGCAGGCAAAATGAGCTTATTTATTGTAACAATCGGGACATAACCCGAAAAGCATGAGCGACGTAAAAGTTATAATAACAGATGCAATGTCCAACGACGACGCTAAGTTGAATTTTCAGTTGCTTTTATTTATCGCTATTAGTCATAAAATTGCATAGCATATCTCAATTGCTGTTTTTTGTGTCACACAACTGCAAGGTTGCTCACTGGTGTCAGAGCTGTACAAGTGTCTCACGTTCTGTGGTGATATTTTGCCTACTTTGACCTTATTATTTTAATTACTTCCTTTTCACATATTCCACCACCAAAAAAGATTTAATTGCGGGAAACTCTGTATTTTCTTAAGTAGAGCTTCCCGTCTTTTCGGCTCCGTTGTTTTAAACTTTAAACAATAAATCTTACTCTCTAACAAGTTCAACACATTGTATATTCTTTAGATGCTGTATTTCCTTACATTTTGTAGACTGTAGACATAAAATTATTTATTTGGTACTCATTTTTTTCTTTTTTCCTTTTTTCGATTTTTTTGCAGATTTTTTCTTAAAACTTTAACTTCATTATATTTTCTTTACTATGTAAATTTTACTTACATATATGCGATCAGGTTAATCGCTAACGATGCACAGTTTTATTAGCAAACTAAAAGTTAAAATATTGCTCCATAATGTCAACTAAAAAATCTTACATTTTGTACTTAAATTACGAATAATGCTATTATTCGACGCAAGACCCTTTATATGTATGTATGTATATAAATTTACCTCGTCCTTAATGTGAAATGTCCAATTCTCCTTCTTGGGCATTTCACATTCTCCAATGGGTAACGCCATTTCTTTGTCGATTTACAAAATAATTAAATCTTAATAATATTCCGACCAACGCAAAACTTCTCTTTTGTAGAAGAATACTACACCCTGGTGCTAAAAGGTTTATAAATTAAGGGATATTAGATGGTATAATGTAAAATTATTTTCCTCTGCACTTCCACGTGTCCAAATAGGTGCGTTAACCTCCCAAAAAACGCTTGCCTTTAACCAACTTCATTTACCCACGGTTTGCCGAAACGTGTAACATTATGTGCACTTGTATGTACATATATTATGTATTTAAAGGTGGCCAAGTCCCTGCCGTAGATTTCATTTTCATGATTATTTCGTGTGTTTTACCCAAATTCATTTTTTACAATCTTCAAAAAAAACTTTCGTTTTACTTTGGCAATGAATGTATATATACATATGTAATATGTCTATGTAGGCTTTGAAATGGTGCTTAAGTAAATCTTTCATGCAAGGCTGTCATTAATAATATCTTTAGGGGAAGGATTAAAAAAGTATTGAATCCTAAAAGGGAAGCTGAAAATGCTAATTATACACAATTAAAGCTAAATGAATTACAAACTAAATTAGGGGACAAAACAAATATAAATACATACAATCTTCACGTGGGTCGCAAGTACTCAGCTAAAAACTTAAATACTAACACTAAGGGATTCTTTTCCAAAACTCACATTCATTGTAATGCACACACAATGTTACCATTAATATATGCCATTTAAAAAGATTTTTCTGGGTATCTAATAACGATGATTTTTTTTGATAATGTACACAGTTCTGTCTTGGTAATGATGTTATTCGGGTATTTCTACACTCTTGCAGGTAATTCTACTCCACGAAATTACGCACACAAACTGTAGTTATCCTGAAGTGTTGGTTTCGGTATTATTATTACAATTATATTTGTGACTTACTAACTGTTTTTTCAACGTTCAGCCTTTTCAAGTCATTTACTACGCAAATATTTTTCAATTATTTTGTAAATCTTGCAAAGTTGAGATAATTGTACATAAAAGGTTTTTTTTACTCGCCTCACTTTCAACTTCAACATTCGGAAATTAACCGATAACCTCAAATCGTAATTGAAAAGTTAAAGCTAATAACACCCGTGCCTCTCTAAAAATAATTTTACAAATAAAATAATACATGCACAAGGCTGCAATCTATTCCTTTTATTAAATTGTTGGAAGCGACTCATGAGTTAAATGAGGCACTAAGCTGCAGCGGAAAGTATTTGTGTACTCGCAACATTTTGGTTGAAGGAAGTATGCTGCAGCTAAGAGCCCCATCAGAGCCAAGTGGAAGGTTAAAGTGAGACGAATAATTCTCCATCTTCTTGAAGTCTTGGGTGTGGGGGTGGCGGTGGAGTCTTTGCGATTTTCACCTGAGGTAGTTACTGCTATTGAACGGGCAGTTTTGCGTAGCGCACTGCGTGATAAAACAAATAACGTAAATTATACTTCATTTGCAACACACAAAGGATACCTGGTGCTACTTAAAAACATAAAACTGGATCATTAACGCACCTCTTTCTCGTAATGGTGTGAGTACGTTTCTTGGGGTAAATAATCTTCAAATCTAATGGCGTCGTATTTCGTTTCCTTCGTAATTCTTCGAATCCTTGTTGAACTTCGTCAATTTTCTGCGATAAAAACATATTTATGCATTACTAACGAGTTTAAATTAAGGATACGATAAAACATCAATAATCACGCCAGTTTATATGCAAACCATTACTTGGTCAATGACGTCCATGACAGGAGATCCAGGAGGCAGAAAAGCTTTTAAATCGCTTGCTCTTTTCCTCAAGGCCACAAGTTTTTGTCGCCGCTCTTGGAAATCCATGTCAGAGTCAGAAATGCTAGAATCATGCGAAAAATCTGTCCCATGACCAGAGTCACTGGACGCTGCACTACTCAGCTCTTTTTTCAGCTTTGGCCTTGCATTACTTAAACTGATTATTTTCTCAAATTCAGTTTTCTCATTCTCAAATTTCTCCCAAGCATCTTGAAGAAATCGCATTTTATCCAGAAGATAACTTCCCCTGCAAGCATGAATCACATTCAGAGTTAACATTATTTGAAGCATATTTGCAACATTTAAACTTATTTTTGTTGTTGGAGCACTTACAGCTGAAAGTTTTCTTCATACAGGGCATACAATTCCTGAATTTGCTTCTTTATATCAGCGACAGAATTTGATTCCTTTAGAAACAACTGAGTTCCCAACGACGCTTCGTTCAGTGACTGGAGATGAATTTTACGCTCGTTCAAACTGGCGAGCATCCCTTGAATCATTCCAATTTTGTCTTGTAGTGAGGATAAATCACTGGCATCGAATGGATCAACAAGCCCCAAATGTGACTGAACACTATCGAAATCCTTTTTCAGCATCACCATCTCCTCCTGTATTGTTTGCAACTTGGCTGCTTGCGTGATTTTTTCCTTTAAAATATTCCACTTCTCGAGGACTCCTATTTTAAGAAGCAACAACAAGTTTGGTACATTATTTATTGACAATAAATTTCAGCAGTGACCAGTAATTTTTGCATACATCCTTGTGCTTGTGTGTGAGCACAGCACATAAAACTTTCACACTTATGATTACCTTGAAAGCTACCGACGTCAATATCTACAGGTAACCCGTCTGGTTGGTCTACATTGGCCAAAATTAACTGCAATGAATTAATGTTTTCTTCACAGGTAGCCTGCATCTCCGCCTGTGGGAATAAAAACATGCCGAACCAATAAAATTGACTTGCATTTACTTGCTCAAAGGCCCTCATAAATGCTTATTTCATAGTATTTTAAGACAACCTAAGGTAAAAAAACACAAATAATGAAATAACAATAAAACTATTTAATTACATATTCTGCAGGTGAGTTGCTTCCTAAGTCCGAAGCAGCCACTAATTGCTTTCTAAATACGACGTCGATAAACCGCAACTGTGAAGTGGATTGGCTCAGAAGATAATTTAATTCTTCCCTGTCCGAGTCGGATTCTGGCATTTCACTTCGGTTTAACAACTGTATACAAAGACATAAAAAAGGGGTTTATAAAAGTGACGCATTATTGTAACTCCTTTTTGATACGACCAAAATGGGTTACGAGGCACATAAATGTCACAATAATTTAAGAACGTGACACACATTTTTGTTGCTTTTCAGTCTTCTTCTCTAATACATATTTTTTGCTACAATAGATTTAGAGCTTACGCAGCAAATGCATAAAATCTACATAATTTGATTTATACGCAAATTATTACCACCAATGGTCGTCTTTTCCTTGGATTCGTTTCGTATTCGCTCAAAATGGAGGAGCACTCAGAGTCTGCTTGATCTAAATACTGTCCATAATCTTCTCCAAAGGCCAGTAACTTTGAGGTGCCGTCAGGATCATATGGCTCTTCACTGTATGGCTCACTAAGGTATTTTTCCTGTGCAAGCACAAAAGATATCAAACGCATTAAATTCTCTCAAAAATAACGTAGCGGTTTCAAAAAGTACATATATGCTTGCTAAAATGCATAGAGTAAACATAGGGAGAATTATTTATATCATTAGTCATCAAATCCTTTCAACCAATACCAGTCACACTATTTAGTGAAATTGGATACACAGCTAAAATTAATTTTGTTGTCAAGTTTTCATAAAACCTAGACCATTTACTAGGGTTTTCAGCCCTCTTCGTTCGTCATTAACAGGGTGTCTTGAAAAAACTTATACCTTAACGTTCACACAGATATAATTAGAGCTGAAAACAAAGGTTTTTCGAATACAAGTTTAAATTCATTGAAGCTTTGTTTCCTCGTACTGACACGGAACCAATCGCTTTTTTCAGCAACTCAACGGTTAATTATCTCACACATGCAATTAGGGTAATTTAAAACAAATAAACACCGTATAGAATATCTACTATTTCTTTTACCTGGTAACTATCCCAGTCTTGGTCATTTAAACCTTGGATATCCTCTGTGTTCGCAGAACCATTATCGCTGTTAAGCCGCAGAAATTTGGGGTGGTCCGTGGAGCCCAGGGATGTTTCTCTTCTATTTTTGCAATCGAAGTTTTCCTCAGAGCCCGAAGGTGCTTCAGGCACTACTCGGTCATTGAATCTACCTTCTGTAGAAGAAACAAAAGCAATCAACATTTGATATTTTCCCTCATCAGAGTCTCCATGTAGGCATGCCAGCGCATTGAAAAGTACAAATGCTAAAACATCTCCCACGCAAAACAAAAGTTTTATTTTTAAAAATGGCAAGAAATCCCTACGAAGGTAAACTTTGACGGTAAGAACATATACTTGAATAATATCCTTTGTTGAAGCTTTAAATATACATTTGAAAAGGGGTAACTGTACACAAATACTCACCAGTGAAAGAGGTAGACCGAACAAAGGCTACAGTGCTTGAATCATTCTCATCCACTTCAATGGATTTTCTTTTCTGAAACCTGGAACTTCTACGGCGAAATTTGTTCTTCTTCTTATCCCTTTCTGCTGTAAGACTCTGACCAGGAAGGCATGTGGAGCCGGCGGAACTGGACCAACTACCTCCACCAGCACTGGGATGACCCAAGAAATTTAGAGCAGTGTCGGAAATGAAGCAACAGTTGTTCTGTGTGGACGACTCCAACGACGGATTTGAGACATTGCTCAAAGCTTCCGTGAAACTCTTTGGTCTGGGCTTCACGTGATTGTTTCTCTTTTTGGATCGCCAAATAACACCTCCGCTCATGGATGAAGGAGGTGACCTTTGTTGCTTCCCATTGCCAATGCCAGCAGCTGAGGATGAGCAAGACGACGCTGCGCCCTTCAGATGTGACGATGATTGAGACAACACACCTTGATGTGATGGGTCTTGAACCAAAGTCTGATTCTGATTCAAATAAATCGATGCCGACACTGTGGTGGGATCATCAGATGAAACTGGTAATTCTGAGTCCGATGACGAAGACTCACTCTCACTGGCCGATTCTGCACTCGCATCACAGCTTGATGTATTCTGGAAAACAAGACACAAATAAATAAAATAATGATTCGTAAACAATCAAAAAACGTAATTACGACAAACACCTATTCTACATGTTAATTTCAAATTTAAATACACTTAAGCAATTACTATTATTATATTGCCCAATATAACCATTACACTGGTATTCGTAGGTGTAAAGTACAATGAAGGGGAAAGAAACAAAGAAAAAAAACATAACACAAATTACATTTTGCATACTTCCACAACCTCTCTCACCATCTCACCACCCACAAGAACTCTATTTATTCACGGAGTCGACTTATAAGGTCTCTTGGTCGGTGATATGCTATCATCAAGAGTGTGTCTGCCTGTGTGAATTGAATACCTTCCTATACACATCATTATCCTCACATTTAGTGATGTCTAATGTCTACATACTTGTGTGTCGGTCGAAAGATAAAAAGGAATGGGACATCATTTCCCATCCTGTATTTAATATTTATATATACCTTTCTCATTGCAATTCATTCCTCTTCCTTTTTTTTTATCACCTTGTAAACTCTCTCGCATACATTCACTTCATCCATTAAGCCGCACATACATGTACGCATTCATGTACTTTATTTCACAGGAACATAAATCTTTTATAAAACTTGCAAATAATGTTCACCCCCCCCCTGCACAGCACACCCACTACCCACAACAAGTATGTACTCACTACACGATTGTTACCTTGTAAATAGTCATCTTAGGAAACAAGCTGAATAAACGACTGAAATACATTCATATGCACATCCCAAAGTTATACATGCACACATACTGGAATAAATCAACAATCCATTTTTTTTTGTAAATAGATACAGATGGATGTAGGCTGCTCCACGCAGAGGTGATAGAAAGACAGACAGAGACAGAGAGGGTAACAACGCCGACATCAAAATTGGCAGGAAATAGGAACACAATTAAATCAGGGCAGAAAAAGATTTGAATCAAAGAGTCACAAAACAAAGGAAAATAACGCATGACAACAAATGGACGGAGAGATGGCAAGAAGAGAGGAATAAGAAAAGGACAAAAGGGGGAGAGAGACGGTAAGACAGAAAAATAAAAGGACAGTTGACAAAGAGAAAGGTGCGAGAGAGGAAGAGAAAAGGAAGAGACAGAGAGAGACAGCGGAGACGAACCTAATATTGTTCACTCCCTTTCTTCTTTATCGGTGCGAGGTGTTGAGCTACATGAGATCTAATGTTGAACAGGAACAATAACAATCACCAAGTTTGCACATCACTCGTAATCTTTGATTGCAATTAATGAAAATGAACCTAGGTAAACATTGTGCACACGGCAATGTTTTCTTTTTCATTTGTGCTTTTCAGAGGAAGAGAAATGAATCTACCCACTGTCACACTCTCCTATAGGCCTATACACTAACTTTGCACAAATATATTTTTACAACCACCAAGGTCTGCTGCACCATTAGCCAAATACACACCCGGAATATGACACTGGCTCCAAATAAGGACTAAACAAGTACTAGATGTCATTATATCACCAGTGTACCTAATAAATAATGTAATACAAGCGAAATTGCACACACACAAATGCATATGTTGGGCATATTGGTTTTCATCCTCCCTCACATTACATCGATGCTGCAACCCCCATATCGAGAAATTATGCTTGCAATAATAAGGAACAGAGCAAAAACTAGGTGGGGAATTTCCACATTTCCATTATTACGGTTGCAAATGCAATCATCCCACCCCAACCGCAAGGTCGGCGGCACAAAAAAACTTGAAAAAAAAAGGAAAAATTGACTTTTTCTCAGATTCCAACCATATCCTTCAATGGAAGACAGCGTATGCATGAGATTATGTACGGCATTGCACACAAAAAAGCTTAAAAAACAGGAGAGAATTAGCAAAACTGAAAAATACTGTATATGTGCACATGTGCATGATTCAGCACACAGGAGCTCTCCTACTTCGTCCACTCATTATTATAAGAATTGACGTTCGTGCAAGAATTGCCCATGCAACACAAAAAGTTCAGAATCTCACAAGTACTGCCTTTTTTACGTCATTATCAGGCGACAAAAAACGTTGATTAAAGAGAGAAAACACCGACAATTGCTGGCAAAAAAAAAAAAAAAAACAAATTCTACACAAAAAATATAATATCCATCAACAAGAGTCATTTGTATAATTTCCCCACTTTTGACGCTTCCTCCTGCACATACAATGTGCACTACACATGTAGAGACATACCGCTAACATTTGCAATTAATACAGGAATATGTACAAAGGAAAGCAACAGGTGACAGAGCCCATATATAACGTATCTACACGCACGTGCAAAATCCACAACTCCCACCCCTTAAATACATCATACACAGTAGTAGAAAGCAAAGAGAAAAGAACTAGCCATAAATAAAATAAGAATGAAGCATATACTTTCTCTTGGATATTGAAATATCGGAGGATTTTCAGTTTCTGGCAATGCATCACGACACGTACTGGGCAAAATGAGATACAGCCAGGATAGGCAGTAGTTATGAGTTTTTCGCACACACCTGTTGCACTCTCGGCGAGGGTGAAAGTACTTACGTACGTTAATAACAACGCTCAATACCGCATATCTCACAATTCCTACAAGATTTTTCTGCCACACCACCGCCGCAATTCCTTCTCCCTTCCAACAAAAAACAAACATCCCTCAAAAAATGTACACTTTCTAAACAGCGCGAGAGATTCACAATTCACTACGAAAAAAAAGAGTATAAATACAAAGAGTCACGGTGGCACATCCGCTAGTACGAGGGCTGCTGCACCACCATTTGTACGGAGGGAGCAACTCCCCTTGACGCACTGAAATCTCCATGAATCATAATCATGATGGATGTTCATTCACATCTCATAACTACTACTCATATTCACAATTCACACAGACATTTCCTCTTCGATTCTAATAATACAAGTGATAGAAGCAACTTTTATTTTATACTGCAACTGCATTTATTATTATGACTCGACCAGCAGAAGTACACATGGAAAGTATGGTGGGTAAAAAAATAGTACAATCACTCCAATATCAGCATCTTCACAATAGTAAATAAATAATCTCTTCGCACACAGGCACGCCTGTAATTCCTATCACAGTAGCCCGTTTATGTATATGTATGGATTATTACTATTATCGAGCACTAACATACACTTTTTATTGTCCTGCTACCACCACCACTGCTGACAGATCAAATAATCAAATACGAATTACTCCAAAAGAGCTCTTCGTCTCAGGGCATAAAAAACACGACTGGCTACAAAATAACTGAGCACTGGATGCTAAAAAAACCACACTCTGCACATTAGAGGGATTGGGAGAGAAGAGGAATTACTACGTCTCCTTCAAAGTCACTCACTTGATGATTCTCTATTTTAGAGCTTGTCCGGAAAAAGTAATTACGAGGGTTCAAAGGGTGGCAAGGGAGCTGTGGCGTAATGGAAGGAAATGTGGAAACAAAAGAGGAAATTGACGAAAATTGTGAACGACATCATCATGGGAACTGCACTTTACTCTCTGCGTTGTGTCAGTCCGTCCTTCCTTGTACTTAGAAGTTGAAGGAGAGAGAGAGAGAGAGAGAGAGGAAGAGAAAGAAGGGAGTCTGTTCCAAAAAATTTCATACATTTATACAGTGCATACATGATTTTTGGCAGTATTTGTCAGATCCTTCCCAGAGAATGCATGACTATGCCCGTGTATATCTCTCATGGAAGCAAGGTATGTCTTTAACCCATAGAAACTAGCATCTGACAAAGATTTTCTATTAGACGTCGCCAATATGCACAAAGAGGAGAGAACCAGACGACAGAATTTTAATCTGTGCGAAAAAAGCTATTTTAAAGATTGTGTAATTTTACTCTCTTAACCACAGATTACACTGTCGTGTACAGAGCACAGAGGACACAACCAGTCGAAGACACTCAAGTAGGTCATCCAAGTTCGCGAAAATAACTCAATGCCAGCCAGGCACATGAAAAGTCTTCACACTCTTCAAAGAGTCATTTTTTTCAAAGGGGGGGGGAGAAGCAATTCAGCAATAGGGGAAAAGATCCACACAGTGAGAGAGAGAGAGAGACAGACAGAGTGCGAGAAATACTCTTTCCACAATTTTGATGCTTTCCCCATAAAAATAAACATAATCCCTTTTTTTATGGAGGAATCTCCCTGATGTTTACAACCGGCGCTAATTCATTTCTTTCAACAACAAAACAAACATACAGACGCACCCAAGCCTAACGCGGGGGGTTTAAGTCGGGGAAGAGATAAAGAAAAAGAAAGGGTTAAGCAGCAGACGATGAAAGAGAAGAAAGGAAGGCCGTTCTCAGGGAATTAACCAAACACAAAATCTGATTCAAACTATTAGGGAAACTGATAGGAATCTGGTACTCATCATCCACAAATGTGAATGGAACATAAGAAACAGATATATATAAAATTACATTTTTTCCCTCCTTTTAATTTCAACAAATAATAATCATCATACGCACAAGAAGGATTTACTTAATTCCCATGTGCGACATCCCTCCAAAAAAGAAGTAGGATGGTGTGCTGCTGCTCCAGGGAAAACACACGTACTACTAAATGTTCCTCTTCCATCTCATCTCTTGTATACCTCACACACATAACAAATAATGGTTACATGTGTGTACTTACACGTAGTCAAATTTTGTTTTTATCACAACCATTTTTATTACAATAAAAATTCTTGTTTGAAAACACGTTCACAAAAAAAAGTATGCTTAATCTCCTCCAGCGTTTGCAGATATTACAGTGAACGAGGTATATATTATGTTTTCAAATCCTTTGGAAATATAAGGGAAGCTTTTGGGAAGTCCTTTATATAATTTTTTTTATTATTGATAAATCAGTATTCCCTATCTCTTCCCTTCCGTCTCTCTCTCCCTCTCTACACCCAAAAAGAGTTTGATCATGGCCGGAGAGAGGAGAAGCCTTATTCCCAAAAAACCTATCTTCTCAAATAATCGGTCGTGACAAGGGAGCACATTCCAAAATGCAAACAAACAGGTAACCAATAAATAATGATTTTTATACAAAAAGAAAATTACTATCCCTTCACACCAAACTCTCTTGAACAGGTTGTGAGAGCACAGGGACTGGTATAGATGTGGTGGTGGGGAAGAATTACATAGTAATGTAACACAACCATGGGGACGACTACTTCATGGTAGCACCGGCAACTGATCGCGATTACAAATAATAATAATAATCATAATCTCTCCCTTCAGCCCCCATGCACACCACCACCACATTTGATACCGGCTTCCCTATGCAATTTTGATTATGACAAAGCTACATACATATACGAAGTACGGAAAAACGCTTTTCTAGAACATAATATCAGATTTTTTCTCTCTTCAACTAAGCTCTCATCACTCCCTCTCCTTCTCTTCTTGAGTAGTAAGTAGCAACCCCGTGAAGAACAAATTCTTAATCAATATAAAGACAGAAAGAGAGACACAGGGATTTACACAGCATGAACCCACACTAAAAGTGTCCATCACACATCATCCACCTATATGTAATACACACCATACTAACACTTCTTTTGTACAGACTCCACATTAAAATTATTACTTGCGTGAGTTGTTAGACAAGTTATGACATTTGCCTACAAAATAATACAAATACGAATCTCCACACTAGCAACAACGGACAGGGGGAAGCTCACCTGAGTCTATGGGAATACTACTACCACACAACTTTTTTTTATTATTACTTGAAAGGATGAGTCGGACCACAACTATCATTAACTGGTCAGCCTCATTGCTATAAGTTAAACAGCAATGACAGCCCCTACAAGACTTTTACCGGCAGTCGTGCTATTATATACTCTTTCTTAACATATTTTTTTTTCATCTTACATGCAAAAAAAAATGAATCCAAACATTTCCATGTAAAAATCAAACAGTCCACAGTGTTACAAAGGGGAAATTTATGTACATACATAAAAGGTACGACAGACACATTGTAGTGTAAGAGGAAAAACTTGTTCAGAATTAAAACGGATTTGAGATGAATCTATCACTTGTCGGAACTTGTCATAATTCCAAAACAATATACATATGTATATGCATACAGATACTTGTAAGGCTTCTTCTCTGATACGAAGAAAGAATGAAATAAAAATCATGGGATGTAGTACTATGTACCATTATCAAGTTGGGATTAGTGGCACAACGTGCTTCATACAATAACAAATAGTGGTACACTAGTAATACTTACCAGCCACAAGTGACTTTTGCAGCACTTATATAACAAGACAATTAATATCTCTGGGTGTAAACATAATGAATGACAGTAACAGCAGGGGCAAAAACAACAGAACAACTACTACACACAAAACGACTCCTGATCAAACTGATAGACAACACATCACCCTCATCACTTCGGCTCGGCTTCCCCCTCCGTAATTAATAATGTATAGCATCATGTACCCAGAGAAAAATTACAAATTAAAAAAGAGCCACCCCTGTCAAGAAAAGAAAAGAAAATTAGAAAAACTGGAGCTCGTCACACTTATTTTTCACACCCGCCCCACAAAGCAAAATTCAAGGGGAAATCTTCTTTTAAACTTTCATCTGGTAAAACCTTTTAAATTGGTCATTGAAATTAAATAGGAGAAACGTTCGTTGTCATACAAAAGGAAAAGCTGATGACTCAGTTCCTCCAAAGCCGTGGGGGCAATTAGTGTCCCAAAATAAATAATGTCACAGGTCACTGGGGAAGAAGATTAAAAAGGAAGAAGCATGTCTTTGGAGCAAGGCAAAGAGAGAGAGAGAGAGAGAGAGAGAGGGAGAGATGAGAGTAATCCTTTGCAAGGGGAAACATATGGCACATATAATTACACAAAATGGGCAATAATTGTCCCTCGTTTTAAACCACAACGATTTTATCATTTGGAGCATTATGCTTAAGTTGTTAAATCTATTGGAAATAAGCTTAATGTAGGATTAAGATACAATACACATATGCAAGTACGCAGTTAGTATTCTCAAATCTTTGCATCACCCGTTACATCTCTTTCATTTCCCATTTAATCGTCTGAAACCGAAAAGAATCCTCAAAAGCTATTATAATTGCTCCAACCACTCATGTAAGTGTGTGTGCCTTTACTTTCAACGCGTGTAATACATGCATGTACAAGCTGATTGGAAGAGGAGAATAATGTAAATTGAATCAAGAAGCTACAAAACTAGACAAGTAATTAAGCAATCACTGAGGATGTTGAACCAGATTCATCTGTTTTAGTCGAACTTCTATAAGAGAGTGAGACAGAGGGAGAGAGGAAAAACAGAAAATCTGGGCTACCACCTCATTCTTTCTGCTATGAGACAGGGACATCATCGTTATTATTATTGTTACACTTCTCTGTTCCTTCCCGACTACTCTGACTACCACACAGTGAGACATTGTCGTATGCATTTTTAAAACCAAAAAAAAATTCCTCTCTAAGTAGAATTCTGGCCACCGTCAGAGCTTTTTAAGGGCAGAAATAAATTGGCAGGCTTTAAAAAATTCAACTGTGGAAGTTGCACACAGAGTACTAAAAATAATTTGGAAATACGAAGTTACTTTCCACTGCATGTAGCATAAGCTCTCTCTCTTTACTATGGTAGAGGGAAACAACAGCTAATGAACTAATTAAAAAAAAAAATCATTCGCAAGTCCGTCTCCAGGCCCACAGGGCTTTATTAGTAGTAGTGGCGGCGTGCAGTGCTAAATTTAAAAGAAAAATCTCACTTTTCTTTCGTCTCCAAAAATATTGAAACATGTACATACTCCATACATAATGTGACACATCTTGGGCCTCATCCATGCATTGCCACTTACAAATGCACAGGAGGACACGCAAGTATTATCATTGTCCTAATTCTTTCTCCGAATGCAAAACTTGGGGGGCAAAATGAAAAACTGTGTTATTTTACTTTCACAAAGAGACAACAACACTCGCCGGACGACTTTTGTAAAATTAAAAAAAAGACCTACAGGGTTTTCTTTTTGTTTGTCTGTAAAAAATATCTTTTCCCCTACAGAATGAGATCAACTACAGTGTCCGTACGGGGTTCATTCGTTTGTTAAAATCGGACTCACCGTCTACTTTGCAAGAATTGAAGTGCATAGTACATACAGTATTTATAAAAAGGGTCACCTGCGACAATGTAATGGGACGAATCAAGAACGTGAATGTACAGTATAAGCTTTCCCCCATACATTCAAAGTGTGTATTAAATCCAAAAAAAATCACAAACATGTGCCTCGCCAAAAAATATTTTCCAAAAAAAAGAAAAGCAAAAAATGATAAAAAACGGTTTATAAGGCGTATAATAATAATGATGATAAGCAGCACCTGACAATCCAAACATTGTTCATGTCAGACGAGAGAGAAAAAAAAATCAGGCACCTATTTACTGAGAAACCGCATTTGATTAAATCTTAATTCCTCACCCAATCATAATTAATCACATTTTACTTAAACGACACACTCAATCCCCTCTTGGAGAGGCATGCAGCTCATGCCACGAGAGTTCCACCCATATTTTGTACATTCTTTCACTCTTAATTGCAATGCCAAGAGCTATGTATGAAAACATGTGAACAAGAAATTGTGTGTACGTGCTTGTTTGTTTATATTGTAACCACTATTATCATTATTAATATCCTTAATCCTTATTCCGTTTTCACATCTTATTTACAACTCTATGAGAGTGTATACATATATACATTATATACATTTGTTTCTGTGTCTTCATTATTTACTTTACTGAGTTTCAATTCAACACTCAGACAATTTATACACTTTTCAGACTTTTAATGCTAAAACAATTTCTTGTGCTGTTTTTACGACAACACATGCCATACATGAGGCGGGACGGCATCATTTCTTAGGGGGGTTAACATAAAATAAATAAATAAAAACGGGGTAAACCATATACGAAGCTTTTTTTTTCAAAAAAAAGTGAGAAAGAAAAATTATTAGAATCTCTACAACTTTTTACATGGGACTAACGCAAAAAAGAAACAAACAAAGTGTATATTAAAATCCCTATCAGTTACATCGAACTCACGATCATGAAAGTTATCCTCCTAACACTTGCAGCTAGTATTTTCCTTTTTTTTCCACCTGAATAATATTTACTTAAACTTTGCGAAAGCTCGGCGGAATCATCGGATAAGACAAGCTTTAGCTGTAGTTCTATGCAATTTGTTGAGAACTTTTCCTACATGTGTAAGGTGAGACGGTGAGAATTAAGAGAATAATAAGGGAGGCTCGTGTAAAATCGCCCATTCACAAGAAAATTCCGTGTCTGGTAAATCAATATGGAAATATGCATAAAAAGAAAAGAATGGAAGAAACGAAGGAGAGTTGTATGAAATCGAAGAAGTGAGGGTAAAAAAAATGGGGAAAATGTGTTACCTTCTGAATATCCGTTTTATTATGAGCACGAATCCATCGACGAATCCTTGCATTTTTCTTCGTGGCTGAAACGAGGTCCCCTGATGATGAGAGTGTTTGATTACTCACGGGTGTCGACTTAACAATGCCACTTTCACCATCCTTTGACGAACGAACCATCATCATCCCTGTTGTTTTATGAGAAATCAAATTATGATCCATTGAATTGGTCAAATTCCCAAACGTGGTGTTTGAGCCACACTTGGCTGGGGTTGACTTTGGCCATTTCCCTCCACCAACACCTGCTCCGCTGTTGCCGTTGCTCAAACTCGCTTTTTTCAGCTGATGATGATGATGGTGGTGGTGGTGATGGTGATGATGTTGATGACTGTTGAATGTCACGGGATTCAATGGATTCTCATCACAAGTATTACCATTACAGTCGCCTCCACCACCAGCACCAACTACACCGTCGTTGTCATATGACGATGGGATTGAGACGCACGTCGTACTGGCAAACTTGTCTGAAAGGGATCCAGGTGAGGCCCCTGTGGGACTTCCAACAACACCACCACCCACACCACAGTCGGCAATATTCAATGTCGTGTCCTCTTCATCATCCTCGTCGGAGACCAACAATTCATCGACAACACTGACGCTCTCCACGACACCCTTGCAGTTCACTTTTACCAGCCACTCGGCATTCTGCACCAATTCCTCAATATCGGGCACATGCTCCAAGCTATTCAACTCCTCTTCGCCCTCCATGTCAACGTCTACCTCGAGACTGGTAAAATTGAGTTCGTCCACTCTGGTTGTCGTCGTCGGTCTTACCGGCTGGGGAGAAGCAGAAGTAGTGGTACATTCTTGGCCAAAATCCAAAGATTTACGCACTACAGTGGAAGCTGTATGTTCTTGGCTTGAACTGTTGATTCTCACCAAATCTTTGCCCTCTTCCTCGTCGACGTGGAGAATGATACTTCCATCATTCCCATTACAAACTTTTGGATATTGATTCACCTCTGGCTCCGTGTCACTATGTTTAAAATAGTAGGTGGAGATGTTCCTTGGAACCACATGTTGCTGAATCGGCTGCTGCTGCATCTGGAGTAGTTGCGAAGACGGAGATGGACTCAGCTTCCGTTTCATCCCGACACTTTGACTCCCATCGACGAACGAGAACTCGACGACTGAGTTCGGCACGGGAGAGCCCTGTTACATTGAGGGGAAAATACAAAGGATTAAATTTTAACTCTTTTTTTTTGTCACCAAGAAATAAAAATTATTCGCCTTTTTTTCTTTTGTGCACAACCTCCATTCAATCCCTCACGAAATACAGCTCAGCACGGAAGAAGTCCATACTGTCAAGATAGACCCGTATGTTTATACCAATTACTAGGTTTTGTACCTATTATTATTTCCGGTTTCCTCTTAATAGAAATAAACATACCCCACATTTTCGAATGTGTACTAACCACAAAAACGAACTTATTACTGGTCCTGTAAAAATAACTACAAATGCAAAGAATAAAAGTTGACAATATCAACGAAATGAGAGGAGGATCCCAATAAAGTTTAACAAATAATACAAAAAAACAGAAGGGAAAAGAAGAGCAGGACCCACAAAAAGAGACTGGTGTGACTAGAAATATTGATGGAGAAACGCCTCTTCTAAAGTCAAGTTTTCCAATAAAAAAAAAATTAATTACTCAACGTCATGCAAATACGCAATCACCATAAACTTAAATTCAGTTTCAGGAGTCGCCTCTTGTTCCGTCATTTTTATATTATTTTCTCTGTGACTATGTGCATGTAAAAATAACGAGTATCCACATATTTCAACTTTTGGGGCGTTTACACACACGCACACATAGACACCAGAATTATATCATTCGAGTCCATTCTACTCCGTTTTGGATTTGAACCCACGTCTATAATATACATGATATTTCTTTATTTCGTGTTTTCAAACATTTGAACCATTACGCAAACACACTGTTAACCCCCCGAACGTGAGAACATGTTGCGAATGTAAAATATTCCGTTGGCAAAGAAAAATATACAAAAGTAAGGTTCAATAGGCTACAAACAACTGACAAATCCACCAAGCATATAACAAACACTTGGGAGGAAGGGAATTATTATCTAACTAAGAAGTTCTTCTTTTCCGAGAGTAATAAATGTGTCTTTATGACGACATAAGAACTGTACGCAAAGTTACTTGATCTTCACCTCCTTCTCTTTCCAGCTGCTCAGCCTTCGTAAAAAAAAGGATGCAAAACAAAAAAAAAAAAAACGGAAAGAAAGAAGAAAATGCCATGTGGATTTTACAGAGTGCCTTTGTGTCAAATTCAAACACGCTTAGAATGTAATTACTCAATTACTTTTAGCGAACAGCCACTCTTTAACATGCCGACCTCAAGCCTTAATTGTGTTTTATTTCCTACACACAGACACAGAGTGTGCCTAATAAGTATACGCACACACTCGTACGCTTTTGTGAGCACCACTTCCGTCAAGTTCGCTAAGAAAATAAATGTGAAGGATGTTGTCAGCCATTAACTATAGCAGAAATAGAATTTGAAGGGAATCGCTACAAAGGTGTTTGTCATACAAAATAAGGACCTTCAAATTAAACAAGATTTATACATATCAAGATTTCTCCCCAAATACTCGGTGGGCTCTGCCTTGCTGTTAGGGGGAAAGGCAAGAAAGATTTCCAGGATCATAATTGTAAAGAGATATATGTATGCACTTGGATAGCCTCAAATGACAACACATGGTGACAGCCTAGTCACCCAAATTACCCTCTTCCTCCCTTTCTCCCTCCCAATCCCACTCCGGTTATAATGAGTGTCTTTGAATCACGCCTAAATATGTAGATTCTTCCAAGCGGCGGGTCGAACAAAAAGAGAATTTCTCCATCCCTCCACATTTTTATAAAAAGAAAAATCCTGTTCATTCACACATCAAAACATGTGTGAATGCATAATAAGACGGCTTGACATGGGAGAGATGCTACAGGCATTTCGCCCGAGTAGAGAAAATATTTGACAAAGACAAGAGAGACGAGGAGGGACGGAAAGAGGAAAGGGAGACCTTCCCCCTAGGGATGGGATTCAAATCACTTTAATTTTGTTCTTCAACACTCTGTTTCTCATAAAGTACTCTCTCTCTCCCTCTTTCTCTTCCTCCTTTCATGTAATTAATCTGTTAATATAGCATAATCTTCAGACAATTAACTTCCACTCCCGGCATCTATGATGGTCGTTGAGGGCTCACTTAATTAGCAAGTACTTGAGTAATTTATATTTTTCTCCTCTCATCAAAGTGAGTAATCTATTGAGTAAGTGTAAACATTGAAGGAGAAGAAAAAAACGGCAAAAACATCAAAGTAAAAAGGATTGCTATGTAACCGGAAAGAATTTCTTCATTACGCGTTTCTCTTCTATTGACGTCCCACGCCCAGGAGAAACGCATGGAGTAAAAGTGTCAAGAAAATATAAGAGGCAAAGAAAGGAAAAAAAAATTACTTGTACATATTTTTTGTATACATCCTCATAGCTCCTTCCTTCCCCCATCCATTTTTTCACCATTTACGTACATAGTTCGTGTAGTTCAACTGCCACTCAGCAAATTTATTCTGACAGGAGCAGCCTGGCAGTGGTTGCAATATACACAACTTAATTGTAAATAAATGTCCACTATAACTTCTACGTCATATGTGAGTGCGCACATACACAAACCCCTTGACAAAAACGCAACCTATGTCCTCGCAAAGTAATACCCTAATAAAATAATGCATTTCTGATGTAATAAAACTTTGAGTAAACATCATTTGTGGAAAAGACAAGCAATAAAAAAAAAAGAGGAGAGGGAGACTGGACCTTATATATACAAATACAACATAGGAGGAGAGAGTCCATGAAAAAATCAACAAGTTTTATGCAGGAATTTTGTCCAAAAAGCAGCAATTAGTAAGTCTTCCCCGTAAAAAAAAACGTAGGTAGTACATAGGAGACGAGGAAGAGGAGGACACATAGTACAACACACCTGGCTTCTCTTCTACTAGTCCAAAAAAAAAAATCCCATAAAAAGAGTGTCTTCTTCCGCCTCCCCATGTAACCTCATATGCATAGGCTACACCTTTATGACTGCCATGTATAATTTGTTATCCTCACGATTAACATTCCCTGGCAAATAACATTGTGTTATCTAGCTAAGTAAACACGAAAAAAAAAAAAGAATAACTGCAGCACTCATAAAACATGGTAATTCCTTGCACCCGAACTTCCAATGTTTTTTCCCCCCTTCCCTATTCTCTCTTTGACTGAAAACATTTTCAAGGAATTGTAGTAAACTACCCATTCTTGCGTGCCTACGCAAATACGCACATAAAAAGCACACATGCTTGGGCACCCGTAAAAACATTTGAATGAAGGTGTGCACTGGAGATGAGGACAAGACATGGCTAAATAAAAGAGAGGGGGAAAAAAAGAAAAAGAAGGTGGATTCTTACCGACTCATTGAAAACACTTTCAGTTTCATGACTCTGTCCCATGTCCCAATCACCACAGTCATCGACAGCAGGATGAACGCTCACCGCGCTGCTCTCCGTCGCTAAGAGGGTGAAGAGATCCTCCGTGTTGCTCGTTCCTTTCGGATTCCCACTATTAGAGCCACCACCACTACTATCTTCGGTTAGGGCGTAAGTGCTTTCAATGCAATCTCCAGCCGTTGGAGTGATCGTAGTCGTTGAGGAGGCGGAGGAGGATGAAGCGTCAGGAAGATGTAACTGAGAGCCACCGAGACGTGGATATTTATTCAGGGGCTCGTTGTTATCCTCATCGCTCTCCCAAGTCTTTGTGTTCCGGTCACTTCGTTTCTCCTGTGAAGAACAAACAAAACAGAAGCATTACAATCAGTTGAAATATATATTTTTCTGTTTACGTTAGCAGCTTGAAAAAAAACATCATATAGGGCGTCATACTCTTTGGAATAATGTTGATGAACATAATGCTGATGTATTTGTGGAGCAAAACTAGCAGAGAGAACCTCCCGAAAAAAAAAGAGTATGTGAATTCATTATATGAGGCAGACTGCTGGAGAGAAGGAAGATAAATGGGAGAGAGAAAGAAGGAGAGAGTGAAAAAACAAAGATGAAGAAGAGAGAGAGAGAGAGAGAGAGACAGAGAGAATGGGAGAGATGGATCCCTAAGGGTTGAAACAAATGGCACCCGCTTCCAGATGTATAATATGAATGGGAGGAACTGATTATCGGCAGTCTGTCGGTGCTCTTTTGGCCATCCTGAACAGGAACCGTTCCCCCTGAGAATGCCGGTCTAAGTAACTGGTTTAAAAAAAAAAACTAACCAGGGCGACACTACCCTGACTTTTCTGCTCTCTAAATAATTTGTAAGTGTACAGAGGATGAATTCTATATAAACCCACATCTATCTTCCCCTTCTCCCTTACACATTCCACGGGAACTTGATCTCTTTAACCCACTTGATATGTGGGAAATCGTAGACGACGGAGGCGGAAAACAAGCTGGTGGTGGTGGTGTGGTATCAATTTTTTTTTCATCAGCTGTCACAATGACAAAAACACAACTTTTTAATATTCTCTATGCCCGTCCGAATCCTTCTTTCAGCCTTTGTGACATCTTTTAAGGAGAATCCAAGGAAATTATGACATTAATCGTGGTAATAAAAATGGTGGGGGGAAAAACATGCCGTTCACAAAAGCTCATGTTTTCTTAATCCCCTGAGAAAAGACACTCACAAGTGACAGAGTAACTGCTTCCAGCCAAACGACCTCTTTGACACCGCGAATACTCCTACGTGAGGGCCTTGCTGAGTAATTAGAAGTGCATGTCAGGTAATTAAGAACCACGAGGGCCAGAAGCTCCGCTGTATCACCGCATTATATCCAATGCAATGGTGTCAGCAGTAACAAAACATACTCAGAATGGAAATGAAACCAAACACACTGGCTCCCCATAGAAAAATAAATAGTCTTTGAGTTATCCCTTCTTTCCCCTCGTCGACCGAAATGCTCTCCAGAGAAGGAACTTCATTTGTAAACCACCAAATTGACTCTAATACATATGCAACACTATGTGGTAAGAGTAAGTACCCCGTATTTCTCCCTTCAATGTTATGATTTTATTTTAAAAACCCAAAAATGAAAACAAGTGTTCTTTTTCCCTCTAGTCGAAAGACAGACACATAGAAACTGAGACGGAGTATGGAGGAGCAAAAACGTTTAGTCCTTCTCATAACTTGACGCTACTGAGGTAATAACTGGTAAAAAAAAAAAAATTCTCTCTCCCCTCACTGTCTCTTCAAATACAGACTTCCATTATCTGTGAAAGAGTACCCTTTGTTCAGTCATTCTCTGATAATAATCATATACAAGTCAAGTGAATATCATGTGTATATGGGGTAAATGGGGGTATATCAAAGGACTGTCCAGGATCACAACATATGTCCTTCTCATCATCAAGACTGACTATCCTCCAAACTGATTCCCCATATGGTTAGTTTTACAAGAAAAAAAAGCGAGAGTTCTCCCCCTAAACCCTATCAAGTGCTTGGCTATGGTACAAAACAAAACATGGGTATTTGTACATATATATATGCGACACATACTTAAACATGCACTTGGACAAATGGGTAAGAGGACAAGAGTATTATCATTTTACACTATTTGCTCAGTATCATCTAAATGGACGCAGGTACCTTTACCACATACTTGTTTAATCATAACATTACACTCATCCCCACCCCCGTCAAACCCACCCCAACATTGCACTTTGAAGATTTATCCTCTTGTATCGTTCGTACACAATCACTATGTCTCCGTGTGTGCTCATATCAACAACTAAAACCAACTCTTCAAAAAAAAAATATTAATCGGTTGATACCTTCATCATGTTATCCCTTAAAGTGCTTTGAAAAAATAGATATCAGTCTACAAACGCCAGTATGTATTTTGTACACAAAAGGGTCGTTATTTGGATCAATGCTCAGTCCTTCGCTCAAACATTTGTACTATATTAATTCATACGTAAATACATATACATTATATGTATGTATAATGTATACCCCAAAATGGAGCAGAGACAAAATTCGGGGCAAGTGTAAATACAAATACATCCAGTTTAAAAAAAAGGGGGAACAAAAAAAAAGTGTCAAAAGTCATAATCTCAAAAACCGTCATTTTGAATAATACTAATAATAACCGTAATAGCGTTGGTGTGGTCTCTCCACAGAGATACATATTTGTACATGTGTGAGTCCCAAATAGTAAATCAAAATCTAATCTAGTCTTTGTGACGGCTACGAAATTACTCTTTTTTTCTCTTCTACTCGTCTCCCTCCCAGTGCCCCTCACTCACTCCCCCTCCCTTAATATCAACAGCTGATTTGTATCACCATAAGTCACCTCCCATCTCCCCATTGTCATGGAATACACACAAAGGGAAAATGAAAAGCCCCGGGTTTTTAGGAACAGTGGTACTATGTAATTTGTTCTGTCACCCTTCTCCAGCTTTTTTTTTTCTAGTTTGCTTTTTCGCTCCCGTCACTGCCACCGTCCTTTAAATATATATTTGTTTTTTTTCGTTCGTTATTAAAAAAAAGTTCGGTGTTTTGTGTTTAAATTGTCTAACCACCAGAGTTCTTCTCCATGTACCCTACCCTCCATACCATAAAGAACAGCGAGAGAAAGAGAGAGAGCAAACAAGAGAGAGACAGAGAGTCAGAGACGCCGACGAAGGGAAAATCATGACGGTGGGAAGATAAAAGAATCCCGCAAGCCACCAAAAAAAGCACACAGTATCAATAATTGTCGTGACTTTTGCAATAATAATAATAACCGTAATGATTATTAGTTTTACTTGTAAATGTAAGCCATTATTATTATTGCACAATAATTTTATAATTACAACCCCATTTCAAAGTCCAATTTAGACCCTGTAATTACACACCTTTCCCATTATCGTTTTTTTCTCTGTCTCTCTCTCTCACCTTCCATACACATACATCTGTCTTCTTTTGTACTCCGTCCAAGTAATTCCCATCCCATGAAGATACATGTTTACTTACGTGCAAGTGATGAAAAAAAATTTCCCTTCACACTCACGAAAGTGTCCATAACGGGTGAGAAAGACATCCCAAAAATCACACGTATGTATTGAGCACTGACGTGAAGGCGTTTAATAACCTAGTACAATAAGTATCCTTGCTGTTGACAAGAAATAGTTTACTTCATTTTTCTCTCTCTCTCTCTTTATCTATTAGAAACTACCATTACCTCCAAAACAAAAATACAACAGCCTCTTGAAACTTTTTTTTCACCCATGGCACAAAATATTCGTCCTTGTTGAGAGCGAAGGGCAGGTTTTTACATAAATAATCAATAGAGAAAAAACTCCTACAGTGTTTGGGAAAAGATGTGTTAAATGTTAATAACCGTCCCAAAAGAAGTTCGGTGGGAGAAGAAATGGACTACGTCAAAAATTCTGGCAGCTATTATAATTACACACAAACACATACCACTCCTAGATATTACAAACTTCAACATTATGACCGCACTGTATGTAACTACAAGTGTCAGAACACGGCAACATGACAGTCATTGAAGTGACCACAGGAAGCCTTCAGCCAACTACTCACTGTCCTGTTTGATTTTTCCTGTATTTTTTCTTATTTAAACTTTAAAGACACCAACAAATCAAACAAAGGCGTGTGTAAAGGGGGAAAGGAGTAAGCAAAAAAAAAGGGCATATATTCACAATAATTTCCTCAAAGTTCATGCAAACCCAAAACCCAATGTACCCTTTCACAACACATAGGCCCAAGCAGCTCAGTAGAACACCTTATAACATGGGTAATGACGCTATAATACATTTGCCATTACTTCACCAAATACTCAAGAGTATAGTAATAATTGAATCTTTCCAAGAGTTTTTCTACAAAAGTTTTTTGGAAGGGGGAAAAAAAATTAAATAAGCAAACGAAGCACAACAAAAAACGTGCAAGGTAAAGTGGACATAGAGAATAAAAGGAAATAAGGAAATTGTTAAAAGGCAAATATGCGTTAAGAGCCCAATAAAAAAAAGCGTATGGCTATATGTATGGCGTAGGGTTGGCGATAAAAAAAAATCGCTATAATTACACACACCTTGACTAATGGAGGGTCATATCTCTTCATTCTTTCCCTTTTTAGAAGGAAACCATAACCATTGTTCAGTACTTAGTCTCCACCTAATTTCCCGTATCAAAAATCGTTCGAGAAACCAATTTACCCACGTATTACATGTCACAGGTCGTATTGCCATTCTCCTTAGTCCCTCTTCCTCCTTGTGACTTATCTCTCTTTTACTCTCCCTCCTTCTCATCATCTCTCCCTCTTTGTCTCCGTCTCTCTCGGAATATCTCTCGGTCTTTCTCGCCTTCATTTCCCTCTTCAATATCCTTCCCCCTCCTTCGCCCAACAATTTATTTCATTTGAAAAAGGAGACCATTGAGTGAGTTTCTCAAATCAAGGGAGAATTTAAAGGGACCCAAATACGGATAAAAGTACTTAGGAATGACAGCGGTTATTTTTCACATCTCATTACATGCAACTCTTGAAACAACATTTGAATGATTACATGCTTTTAGAAACTCAAAGTAACCGTCATGAAAGTTACAAATTCCACCACATTTTTACTGTGCGTAACACACACATACGCAATGCTAAAGTACTCGCACTCTACCAGTAGAGCGATGTCTCTACTCACCCATTCAGTCTCTCATTTTTCTTGTCTAGATAGCGGAAAAAATTTCACTCTCTCTCTTCCTTTCTTCCCTCCATCCTTTCTCTGTGCGTTAAAAAAATACCCTTTGCTACCTAGAAAGTTTTTTTTTTCTTGTCCTTACGACTTCACTCGTACATAGTGGGATCCATTTCCAGATCAATACGACTGATTACATGTATGTATGTAGCTCTCAAATACACGAGGATTTGTTGGAAGCTCCCAAAAAATGTATCCGCATGTACCATAAAGATGGTTCGGCATATGGATAAATCTCGTCTAATAAAATACTACTTCTAAAAAGACGATTTAACCCTGACGCCTTCTTGTATTGGAGTAACTACGAGCTCAGAAGCAGGGCGAATTCGGTTAGACGGAAAACATATTTACAATTTTTATGAGGTACAATTTTGAAATCTACAAGGATCTAAGAAAATGTGTAGTCGATACATTTTTTTTCTGTACATTTTTTTCTCTAGGAAGTTGAAAGTTTCAAAGGATGACAAAAAAATACCTCAAAAACTTCTTTCTCTTTCCGCTTTTGCAATTTCACAATAAAACTACACACACCGACTTTTACATGGCATGGCTATCATCACCAATTGGATGTTGTATGGTAATTCCAAAGAAAAATTTACAACCCTGGCAAAGTCTTTCTCTTTTTCTTCCAGTCTGATATATATGTTTTTTTTTGTCTCCTTTCTATGCATTGTAAAACTGACAAAAAAAAAATACATGAGGGTAGAGCCAACAATGTTGGCATGGATCACTCTAACAGCTATTCAACCGAGAGTGTGTTGGAGACAAGAACAAAGTACGAGAGTAGGGCATCTTATATGCATACACGTAATATGAGTAATAATAGGAGGGAAATGCAAGGGAAAATAGTAACTAATGGTCTAAAGTGCAAAAATCTAATAGCTATACATTTGTAAGTACATATGTATACACACAATATGGACGGAGTCTCACTGTGAAACATATAATGATCAGAAATTCCTTTTACCGTCTCTCTCACGCTTTTCAATGTTTTCAACAACTTAGCACATTTCTTTATTAGATCCGCTTGGAGCTTTTTACTTTATTTTTTTTTTACTTGTTTCAAATGAGACATTATTACGGTCCTTCCACATGCTTTTGCAAAGACTGTGACGTCCCGTAAAGTACATTACCTATATTCTTTGCAGTTTTGCAATATCTTTTGTTTTCTTTCCTTTTTTTTCGCAAGCCAGGGAATACTGACAAGTTTCAGTACAACCACGATTATAGAGCATGGGGCAACTTTATAGTGCAATTTCCCACTTTACACAAAATAGGTATATAGAGTAAAAGAAAGAAGAGGAACCGGTGAATTATGTTATCTTAACTTTACACGAAATGTCACGCTTCACTAACCTAAGGTCTCATGCCAAAAAATGTTAGAAAAGATCACATTTTAATCAGCTACAAGCATTTCTTTCTTCATATCCTCTTTGTAGTTTTTTTTAAAAAACATTTTTGTTCTTTCCCTAGAAACATCTTATCTCCCTGTTTTTTTTTTCTGCACTAATTTATGCAGGGATCAATATGTATACGGACTTAATACTTGAAAAGTGAGTAGAGAAAAGAGCAGCAGGTAACATTGAACCAGTTTTATCATTATTAGGAGAAAAATTATTCACGAAGAAAAAAAAATTGGAAGTAGGGGAATTTTTTTCCCTCGCTAGACCATAAACTTACGGTTCGTGCAAATAATAATACAAAAGCTGTATTATTTATTCGTTTACACCTATTACAAGTCACAAACGGTGCTTAAACATTTTCGGCCGCCTCCAACATGAAACTGTTTTTTCTTCATTGACTGTAAGGCGTCTTATGTACAACTGATAAAGCTTGTCATTATATTCCTATTACAGATATTCGCATGCAGGAAATTTCATAATCAGAACATCTTTTTTATTTCCTTCTCTCTCTCTCCCTCTTTCGCCCCATGACTATGACCAACAGGTAAGGGAGGGGGAGGGAAATCATACGGAGAAAAGTGGTAGAGCACAGTGTGGAACCCATAAGTCTTTCAACAATTTCGAGGAAAAAGAAAACTGTAATTAGTGAAGAAGTTAGCAAAACTTGAATTTTCCTTGTTACATATATTATACGGATTTCCCCTCTCCCCCGTCCCTACAAAAATTCATATTATCTCTGTTTTCTTTTACAAGTCACAAAAAGAAAAAAAAAATACCTCCAAGGTATATGTACTAGGTACAAGATGCGTGCTCCCCATACAAACTAGTTCATATATACATATTAAAGTGTAGCACCGAATCTACCTCCTTGTTCTTCCCTTCTCATCATTATTATTGTTATCCAATCTTTTCATCTTCACCTCCTTTGTGTGTACCATTTGGGTTTCAAATGCTTTACTTCCACCAGACGGGGGAGAAAAAAAATATTATCCATCTATTACATGAAGGATGAAGTGGTACGGGCAAGAGACCGAAGGACGTTTTTTTAAGTCCTGTGAGAGACTTCATGCTTATCTGATTTGGTATAAATCAATATTATTTATTAATAATGTATATCGTACTGTTTTTGAACTAAATGTCCACAACCCTGCCTTTAAAGTACATTTTGAAGAGAGAGAGAGAGAGAGAGAAACTCAAACCAGTCCGGATGGACTACGTGTGAGGGCCTTGCATTACCATGTACAATCCCGGTGTACCTCCTCTAATAATTTGCCGTCTGCTCCAAACATTTGTGCCATGTCAAAGTACATAGTTTACTTACGTCGTGAAATAAATAGCCATACACTAATCAAAGGAAGTGAGAGGGAGGCAGAGGGAGAGAGATGCACTAGAATCCACGAGAAGAGCAGAAAGGAAGAGAAAACAAGTTTATCAGACAAGCAATTAGTCACACCATCACTAACGTACAAACCCAGAACATGTAACGTGGAATTCCCTCCAATTTCCCCTCCCCCCACAACTTGTCACAATCACCTCCAATGACAACCGCCACAACACCTCCCACACCTTCCCTGTGCATCAACCCATGGAAATCGGCGGCAGAGGGACAGGAAGAAGCACAGACCTTCACAGATCTTTATGCAAAATACGTACAGTTCCGGCAAACAACTATATGGGAAATGTACAAAAAAAAAATGAATATTTTAAAGTATGAAAAAACTACCCCCAAAAAAAATCATCCGTGATGGCATTATGTTAATTCAGAATTGAAGAGCATACATATTCCCTTTCAACATGCACAATTACATCATTACACATTAATTTCAGGACTCGTATCAAATTATTTGTACACGGGGAGAGACACCAGACGGGGTGCGATTGGGAATGTTTTTTTTAAAGCTTTTCCTCCCATAGTAATCTCTCAACATTTTAGTGTATCCATCCCCGCCAGTGAAACGACTTTGCTCTCTCTGTTGGTCCTAAAAAGCCTAGAAATTTATGGGATGTAGCACCAGGATATTTAAACCTATATACTCCCGCAATTATTTACTCCTCCGAACAACTGTTCAAATGTAGCGATGGACTACAACATGTAAACGGTGAACACAGATTGGGAAGACGAAAATTATTGTAAAAGCTCTAAAAAAAGTGCATAAATGCATGTTCTTCTACAGGTCTCCATCCACGTGTGCCGCATGCTAATGTAGAAAATACAAAGGGGTTGCGACAGAACTCAGAAGACTGAGTATAACCAGTACCTCAGGTCATCTGTACACACTGATGACGATACATTAAAGTACACCAGCACACACGCACTAGCTATCACCCCCACAAAATCTATTCTCATCATGATACTATGCACCACTAAAAATATATCGGAGTCCATGCAAAAAAAAAAGTGAACATAAACATTAAGTTCCGGCACGTAGAGGCTCACACACTTGATTCAGGCCATTATGACCAAGGATGTTGTGCACCATGCAGTTGGGACACAAGCGAGAATAATAAACTTCCATAAATATATGTACATATAATGGATAAAAAAAACCCAGAAGATAGGATCTCATGCAAAATAGTGGGCCCAACCCTGACTGACTTTTATTCAATGTTCCCATCCATGGGCAGAAATTATGTACATACTCTAGCTGGAGGAATCCACCAGTCGTCTAGATTTGGTCTCTGGATCGTAGAATGGAGCACACGTTTCCCCTAAGCTGTAATCTACGACTTTCCAGCACATGCATATGCCATATGTAACCACACCGAGGAAATCAATTAACTTTTTCCCCGAATGACTCAATGACATGAGACCTAGTACTTAGACTGTAATCATGTTCCAAAGAACATTAACCATATCACCGTCCTCAGCAGTCTCCTTTCCTCCTAGACAAATGCAGCTCTTATAAACGTCTCCATGCATGGCCTATTATACATCGGATGAAACCGAAACCGCAACATTAGACGAATAAAAAAAATACACACAAAGAGAGAGAGAGAGAGAGAGAGAGAGAGAGAGAGTCCTGAATCCTGAACTTGAACTTCGTATTATATAGAGTGCATGTGAACTACATGCACATAAATAACGCCCGCACAACAACGAAGCGAGGACAAAAAAAAAACCCTTTTATGCTTTTCGGCCATTTGCTAAACTTCCCGCACGGAAATTTTTGTCTTTCCTTTATATTAATTCTCTCTTGTTCAGAGTCACATGCCATGAGAGAGATGGAGACCGAAAAAAAATACATTATTCAAATATTAAATTGCATTTTCCCTCGCTCACAAAAAAAAATCTTCCTGGGTAAACGCCCGTACATGGTTGCTGACGGAGAAAAAAACAGAAGAAATATCATATTGTCTATATACAACATGTGTATCTGCCCACAGAGCAAACAAGCGAAGAACACCAACTCATTTTGTCCATATTACACTACCCCACAATGCCCAACTTCCCCCTTTCTTTAATAAATTCTCATTTGTATGACCAAACACATGGGACGCACTCACATTTTATCATTAATTTTAATAACACAAAAGCTCTTCCTCACCATTTTATTACTTTCTAATTGAAAAATTATTATTTTAACATTGTACTTGGTGTGGGAATGGGTGGAAGGTAAGTAAATAGGTGTAGTATAGACAGACTCTGCCCACGACTTTCCCTGTACAATAAAATTCTTCGTACAGGAATACGTAGAGAAAAGGAGAAGAAAATAATCAGTCAACTTTTCAACCCTTTTCCTCCTTCCTCCTCCCCATCTTTCTGGAAAATGATATAAAAGGCTTCAGTATAAATTACTACACAAACTTTTGAATTCCTTGTGGCTCTTCTTTTTTTTTTCTTGATAAAAAAAAGGAAACACAAAGAAATTATCTACGCATTGGATGAACAAGTATTTAACCCACTTAGTGCATGAGCGACACGTAAACAATTAACTCTTTCCTGGCAAGCAAAGAAAAAAAACAAAACAAATGCAGGCAGTCATCAACATGATAAAAAAACACAACAGGTAATAGGAAAACGGTGACTGGAATGGGAATCCATTGCCTTGTGAAAGGTATGAATAGGTTTGTGAGAGACAAAAAGAAAAGAAAACATTGGAGAGACATTGATAGTGTGTATTTTTTGCCTTCCCACCATTTTTCTTCTTCTTTATATCTCTCCCCTCCTTAAACAATTCAAAAGCGTCACATTCTACCACAACAATTATCACCTAACAAGAAATAACACTTACTCCTCATGTAAATGTCACTGTAAGGGAATACAGAAATGATCCTAATTCTATACAGTAAGTATTTCCATTCTTTACCTTTTATTTCATTTTTTTTAGGAAATGACAAGAGACGTATTTTTTCTCGAATTAACACTCATCAAGCCTGGTTCAAAGTGGCACTGAATTTTTTCCACAAAAAAGAATGTGAAAGAATTTGACACTTTCCTGATGCTTTCCAACAACTTCATGAAAGTTTGTATTATGAAAATAATAATAATAACACTACCAAAAAAAATACATTGAGCATCTTTTGACCTGTATATAATGTTGTCCTCAATTTCAATCCTATTATTACACCTTTTTTTTTACCTCTAATAATGCCTCTAATAAAAGTCAGGAGAATCTCTCTTTAACTCACGAACACAACAGGAGATATGAATTTCTCGTTGATTTCACAAAAGCATTGTTCCAAAAAACTTGAAAATCTTTTCTTGTTTTTTTCTTCTTCTCTTCTTGTTATAATTCTTTTGCATATATTCAGCGTGTAATTTAGAGGCCAACACAGTCACGGTTTTACTATCATTCCTGTCTCTCTCTCTCCGCTATTTCCCTCTCATTTCATTCTGCTGTCACACACGAGAATGAAAAAAAAAATAGACTTTTCCATCTTGCCAGTATCTGCATTTCCCTATGTACAAAAAAGTTCAAGTAATCGAACTGCAACATGAATTTCTTTCTAATGCACAGGTTTCTTCCCCTTCACACTACCCTCCCATGTTAAATGAAAGTGAAAAGAGGGAAATTCTTACAGAGAAAGAGATGTGCAGACCGTGCTCAAGCTATTTTAGTTTGAGAAAGTCTCATGTACGGAGTAATAACTCTTTACGAGAATATAAGTAAATAAAGCAATTTCAATTTATATAAAACAAATGAAATGGTATATAAAGTAAGAGGGTATAATGGAGAAAAAATAATAATTCACAGCAAAAAGTGGTTTCAGTTTCCAACTTATTTTTTTTATGTTTTAAAATAAAAATAATCATCCTCTCAAGACCTAAAGAGTGAAAAGTAACCTAAATTATCCCTATATTCAACCTCTAAATAATAACCATAATCACAAAAAAAATTCACTTTCGTCTGTAATACGATCATTGGGGAGAGTTAGTGGTATCGTATAAAAGCAATAGCAGGAAGAATAATGGAATTTGTTCACCCAATCATGTTGTGCTCGTGGATGGATTAACAAAAAATTGATAAATAATACAGAATAATCGATTGATGATGATTTTTCCAAATTGGATTCCACATATCGTGAGAATGGGAAGGGTGAAAATTCCTTCGTAATAAACACACAAGAGGAGGCGGAGGAGGGGGGAAATGCATAAATAATATGTTGAGTACGGTATAGTCGTCGTCCTCGTCGTAGTGGTGGAAGGAACAAAATAAGTAATGTAATAGCCTTCATGATAATCCAAAAAGGTGTTTAAAAATTCATGATTAACTTACATACTTGGGATATCACGGAGTGGCCGTCCATCCCCTCTACCCTGGGAGCCTACAGCCTACCCGAGAACCCATAATAACTACTATATGGACCAACATCCACCCCTTCATCATTTGCTATTTATTCACTCACCACATGAATCCAAAAAAAAATATTTTTTCTATACCCATCATGCATCAATACGATTGACTC